>CAWUFW010020666.1:0-22500 GCA_963921515.1 Calotriton arnoldi | reverse complement strand
CCTAGTGACATTTTACATAAAAATAAACATACAAATACTTGAATACCTGTGTTTCAAACAGCATACTCTGTAAATTTGTGTACAAAAAGGTGTATGCATTTCTTTCTGCTCATAATACAGGGCACATGGGGATCCAATAGTATATTTGAGGGGCTCTATAACACCTATATACATAAGACATGTCTGCCTGTACAACCGAATGACAGAGCAGAACTGAGAAGATTTTACCACCTATAGTAGAAGCGACCCCTCTTTTTAAGCTACCATCTTCAGATGCATAAAACATGTAAGAATACATGTACAAGTAGACATATACCTCAGTCACGAGAGCACACAGACCTTTAAACTTGACAGCTTGCATTTCCCATTTGAGTACACAAAAAAGAGGAGAGAGAAGTTCAGAAAGAAGCAAGAGAAGTGCATGAAAAAACAAGAGAGGTGCAGAAAGAGTAACAAATGTGCAAAAGGAGGCAAGAGAAGTGTAGAAAGAGGTAAGAGAAGTGCAGAAAGAGGAAAGAGAGGAGCAGAAAGAGGCAAGAGAGGTGCAAAAAGAGGGAAGAGGGCTGCAGAAAGAGGCAAGAGGGGTGCAGAAAAAAGCAAGAGAAGTGCAGAACGAAGCAAGAGAAGTGCAGAAAGAAGCAAAAGAGGTGCAGAAAGAGGCAAGAGGGTTGCAGAAAGAAGGAAGAGGGCTGCAGAGAGAGGCAAGAGGGATGTAGAAAGAAGAAAGAGAAGTGCAGAATGAAGGAACAGAGGTGCAAAAAGAGGCAAGAGAGGTGCAGAAAGAGGGAAGAGGGGTGCAGAAAGAGGTAAGAGAGGTGCAGAAAGAGGCAAGAGAGGTACAGAAAGAAGGAAGAGGGCTGCAGAAAGAGGCAAGAGGGGTGCAGATAGAGGGAAGAGGGGTGCAGAAAGAGGCAAGACGAATACAGAAATAGGCAAGAGGGGTACAGAAAGAAGCAAGAGAAGTGCAGGAAAAAACAAGAGAGGTACAGAAAGAGTAGCAAATGTGCAAAAAGAGGCAAGAGAAGTGTAGAAAGAGGCAAGAGAAGTGCAGAAAGAGGCAAGAGAGGAGCAGAAAGAGGCAAGAGAGGTGCAGAAAGAGGGAACAGGGGTGCAGAAAGACGCAAGAGAGGTACAGAAAAAGGGACGAGGGATGCAGAAAGATGCAAGAGGTGTGCAGAAAGAGGCAAGAGAAGTGCTGAAAGAGGCAACAAAGGTGCAGAAAGAAGCAAGAGAAGTGATGAAAGGGACAAGAGGGTTGCAGAAAGAAACAAGAGAGGTGCAGAAAGAGTAACAAATGTGCAAAAGGAGGCAAGAGAAGTGTAGAAAGAGGCAAGAGAAGTGCAGAAAGAAGAAACAGAGGTACAGAAAGAGGCTAGAGAACTGCAGAAAGAGGCACTAGAGGTGCAGAAAGAGGCAAGAGAGGTGCAGAAAGAGGGAAGAGGGGTACAGAAAGATGCAAGAGGGGTGCAGAAAGAGGCAAGAGAAGCTGAAAGATGCATGTGAGGTGCAGACAAAGGCAAGAGAGGTACAGAAGGAGGCAAGAGAGGTACAGAAAGAAGGAAGAGAGGTGGAGGAGCAGGCAAGAGAGGTGCAGAAAGAGGGGACAGGGGTACAGAAAGACGCAAGAGAGGTGCAGAAAGAGGGAAGAGGGATGCAGAAAGATGCAAGAGGGGTGCAGAAAGAGGCAAGAGAAGTGCTGAAAGAGTCAACAAAGGTGCAGAAAGAAGCAAAAGAAGTGATGAAAGGGACAGGAGGGTTGCAGAAAGAAACAAGAGAGTTGCAGAAAGATCAACAGAGGTGCAGAAATAGGCAAGAGGGGTGCAGAAAGAGGTAAGAGAGGTGCAGAAAGAGGCAAGAGAGGTACAGAAAGAAGGAAGAGAGGCTGCAGAAAGAGGCAAGAGGGGTGCAGATAGAGGGAAGAGGGTGCAGAAAGAGGCAAGAGGAATACAGAAAGAGGCAAGAGGGGTACAGAAAGAAGCAAAAGAAGTGCAGGAAAAAACAAGAGAGGTGCAGAAAGAGTAGCAAATGTGCAAAAAGAGGCAAGAGAAGTGTAGAAAGAGGCAAGAGAAGTGCAGAAAGAGGCAAGAGAGGAGCAGAAAGAGGCAAGAGAGGTGCAGAAAGAGGGAACAGGGGTGCAGAAAGACGCAAGAGAGGTACAGAAAAAGGGACGAGGGATGCAGAAAGATGCAAGAGGGTGCAGAAAGAGGCAAGAGAAGTGCTGAAAGAGGCAACAAAGGTGCAGAAAGAAGCAAGAGAAGTGATGAAAGGGACAAGAGGGTTGCAGAAAGAAACAAGAGAGGTGCAGAAAGAGTAACAATTAGTGCAAAAGGAGGCAAGAGAAGTGTAGAAAGAGGCAAGAGAAGTGCAGAAAGAAGAAACAGAGGTACAGAAAGAGGCTAGAGAACTGCAGAAAGAGGCACTAGAGGTGCAGAAAGAGGCAAGAGAGGTGCAGAAAGAGGGAAGAGGGGTACAGAAAGATGCAAGAGGGGTGCAGAAAGAGGCAAGAGAAGCTGAAAGATGCATGTGAGGTGCAGACAAAGGCAAGAGAGGTACAGAAAGAAGGAAGAGAGGTGGAGGAGCAGGCAAGAGAGGTGCAGAAAGAGGGAAGAGGGGTGCAGAAAGAGGTAAGAGAGGTGCAGAAAGAGGCAAGAGAGGTACAGAAAGAAGGAAGAGGGCTGCAGAAAGAGGCAAGAGGGGTGCAGATAGAGGGAAGAGGGGTGCAGAAAGAGGCAAGAGGAATACAGAAAGAGGCAAGAGGGGTACAGAAAGAAGCAAGAGAAGTGCAGGAAAAAACAAGAGAGGTACAGAAAGAGTAGCAAATGTGCAAAAAGAGGCAAGAGAAGTGTAGAAAGAGGCAAGAGAAGTGCAGAAAGAGGCAAGAGAGGAGCAGAAAGAGGCAAGAGAGGTGCAGAAAGAGGGAACAGGGGTGCAGAAAGACGCAAGAGAGGTACAGAAAAAGGGACGAGGGATGCAGAAAGATGCAAGAGGGGTGCAGAAAGAGGCAAGAGAAGTGCTGAAAGAGGCAACAAAGGTGCAGAAAGAAGCAAGAGAAGTGATGAAAGGGACAAGAGGGTTGCAGAAAGAAACAAGAGAGGTGCAGAAAGAGTAACAAATGTGCAAAAGGAGGCAAGAGAAGTGTAGAAAGAGGCAAGAGAAGTGCAGAAAGAAGAAACAGAGGTACAGAAAGAGGCTAGAGAACTGCAGAAAGAGGCACTAGAGGTGCAGAAAGAGGCAAGAGAGGTGCAGAAAGAGGGAAGAGGGGTACAGAAAGATGCAAGAGGGGTGCAGAAAGAGGCAAGAGAAGCTGAAAGATGCATGTGAGGTGCAGACAAAGGCAAGAGAGGTACAGAAGGAGGCAAGAGAGGTACAGAAAGAAGGAAGAGAGGTGGAGGAGCAGGCAAGAGAGGTGCAGAAAGAGGGGACAGGGGTACAGAAAGACGCAAGAGAGGTGCAGAAAGAGGGAAGAGGGATGCAGAAAGATGCAAGAGGGGTGCAGAAAGAGGCAAGAGAAGTGCTGAAAGAGGCAACAAAGGTGCAGAAAGAAGCAAAAGAAGTGATGAAAGGGACAGGAGGGTTGCAGAAAGAAACAAGAGAGTTGCAGAAAGATCAACAGAGGTGCAGAAATAGGCAAGAGGGGTGCAGAAAGAGGTAAGAGAGGTGCAGAAAGAGGCAAGAGAGGTACAGAAAGAAGGAAGAGGGCTGCAGAAAGAGGCAAGAGGGGTGCAGATAGAGGGAAGAGGGGTGCAGAAAGAGGCAAGAGGAATACAGAAAGAGGCAAGAGGGGTACAGAAAGAAGCAAAAGAAGTGCAGGAAAAAACAAGAGAGGTGCAGAAAGAGTAGCAAATGTGCAAAAAGAGGCAAGAGAAGTGTAGAAAGAGGCAAGAGAAGTGCAGAAAGAGGCAAGAGAGGAGCAGAAAGAGGCAAGAGAGGTGCAGAAAGAGGGAACAGGGGTGCAGAAAGACGCAAGAGAGGTACCGAAAAAGGGACGAGGGATGCAGAAAGATGCAAGAGGGGTGCAGAAAGAGGCAAGAGAAGTGCTGAAAGAGGCAACAAAGGTGCAGAAAGAAGCAAGAGAAGTGATGAAAGGGACAAGAGGGTTGCAGAAAGAAACAAGAGAGGTGCAGAAAGAGTAACAATTGTGCAAAAGGAGGCAAGAGAAGTGTAGAAAGAGGCAAGAGAAGTGCAGAAAGAAGAAACAGAGGTACAGAAAGAGGCTAGAGAACTGCAGAAAGAGGCACTAGAGGTGCAGAAAGAGGCAAGAGAGGTGCAGAAAGAGGGAAGAGGGGTACAGAAAGATGCAAGAGGGGTGCAGAAAGAGGCAAGAGAAGCTGAAAGATGCATGTGAGGTGCAGACAAAGGCAAGAGAGGTACAGAAAGAAGGAAGAGAGGTGGAGGAGCAGGCAAGAGAGGTGCAGAAAGAGGGGACAGGGGTACAGAAAGACGCAAGAGAGGTGCAGAAAGAGGGAAGAGGGATGCAGAAAGATGCAAGAGGGGTGCAGAAAGATGCAAGAGAAGTGCTGAAAGAGGCAACAAAGGTGCAGAAAGAAGCAAAAGAAGTGATGAAAGGGACAGGAGGGTTGCAGAAAGAAACAAGAGAGTTGCAGAAAGATCAACAGAGGTGCAGAAATAGGCAAGAGGGGTGCAGAAAGAGGCAAGAGAAGTGCAGAAAGAGGGAACAGAGCTGCAGACAGAGGCAAGAGAGGTACATAAAGAGGGAAGAGGGGTACAGAAAGAGGCAAGAGAGGTGCAGAAAGAAGCAAGAGAGGTGCAGAAAGAAGCAAGAGCAGTGTAGAAAGAACCAACAGAGGTGCAGAAAGAGGCAAAAGGGGTGCAGAAAGAGGCAAGAGTGGTACAGACAGAGGCAAGAGAGGTGCAGAAAGAGGGAAGAAGGGTGCAGAAAGAGGTAAGAGGGGTGCAAAAACTTGCCAGAGACGTGCAGAAAGAGGCAAGAGCTGTGCCGAAAGAAGCAACAGAGGTGCAGAAGGAGGCAAGAGAACTGCAGAAAGAGGCAAGAGAGGTGCAGAAAGAGGGAAGAGTGGTGCAGAAAGATGCAAGAGGCATGCAGAAAGAGGCAAGAGAAGTGCTGAAAGATGCAACAAAGGTGCAGAAAGAAGCAAGAGAAGTGATGAAAGAGACAAGAGATTTTCAGAAAGAAACAAGAGTGGTGCGGAAAAAAGCAAAAGAAGTGCAGAAAGAGGCAAGTGAGGTGCAAACAAAGGCAAGAGAGGTGCAGAAGGAGGCAAGAGAGGTACAGAAAGAGGGAAGAGAGATAGAGAAACAGGCAAGAGAGGTGCAGAAAGAGGGAACAGGGGTGCAGAAAGACACAAGAGAGGTGCAGAAAGAGGGAAGAGGGATGCAGAAAGATGCAAGAGGGGTGCAGAAAGAGGCAAGAGAAGTGATGAAAGAGGCAACAAAGGTGCAGAAAGAAGCAATAGAAGTGATGAAAGGGACAAGAGGGTTGCAGAAAGAAACAAGAGAGGTGCAGAAAGAGTAACAAATGTGCAAAAGGAGGCAAGAGAAGTGTAGAAAGAGGCAAGAGAAGTGCAGAAAGAGGCAAGAGAGGAGCAGAAAGAGGCAAGAGAAGTGCAGAAAGAGTGAAGAGGGGTGCAGAAAGAGGCAAGATTGGTGCAGAAAGAAACAAGCGAAGTACAGAATGAAACAAGAGAAGTGCAGAAAGAAGCAAAAGAGGTGCAGAAAGAGGCAAGAGGATTGCACAAAGAAGCTAGAGAGGTGCAGAAAGATGTCAGAACTGGTAAAATTCTGTTGGGTTCCTCAGGAGCAGTACCCTCAAGAAGCCCACCTTCCAGCAGCCTTGACTCAAGCTTAACTGCACTGAGTATCAAAGTGGCTAGACGGGGAAGGGAATTAGGGAGGGTACTGCGGGGAGGGAGACCTGGAACGAGACATTGTCCTTGATTAGCTTTCCTTTCGTGCTTAGTAAACTCTTTGACTATATTTAACATGGGTTAAACAATGACAACATACCTGTAAAAGAAAAGCAGGGTATGCATAGAACAGTCGCTGTGTACGTCTTCTCAGGCTTCACTGGCAATTTCTGTTCCTATAATTCTCAAGGATACAATGTTATGGCTAAACAACCATGTTTCAAAACGAAGCACACATTCATATAAAGAGCCACTTGGCTTTAGACACAATGTTTCCGTAATGATGTGCTTTAACCACTGTTAAATATCACAGTGGTACTTCCAACAACCTTTTTGCAATACACAACACATTACATATGCTAATGAGGCAGATTAATATTCAAATGCCCAAGGGAGCGCTTCAGCGCTATATATCAGAGTTCAAATATGCAAATGTCCAGGAAGCGCATCAGCGCGATGCACTGAGTCCAAATATGCAAATGTTCAAAGAGCGCTTCAGCGCGATGTGACACAATGCCAAAGTCATCAGGTATGCAAATCCCCCCGAGAGCGCTTCAGCGCGATGTGCCCAAAATGCCAGAGTCATCAATATGTAAATGCCCAAAGAGCGCTTCAGCGCGATGTGACAAGTTGCCAAAATCACCAAACATGAAAATGACCAAAGAGCGCTTCAGCGCGATGTACAACAGTGCCAAAATCACAAACATGTAAATGACCAAAGAGCGCTTCAGCGCGATATGCAACTTTCTTTCAAAATGCAAAATAACAAAAACAGCAAATAACAAAAACAGCACGAAGTTCCTTTCACAATGCTGTTGGTTAAGCAAGGAACGATCCTACCTGATTGTAGCTGAAAGAGCATCTACAACCTGGGAAAAGAAAACAGATGTCTCCTTGCTGCAACCGGAATCTTCTTTCAGCAACCGGAGAACAGGAACAGCTGCTGCTCAAGCTCAGGGTTCTCAATAACCAGCAGTGAGAACAGGGTGTGGCCCCTATTTAAAGGGCTCAGGAAGAAGCTTCCAGATTCCAGCTCAACGGTAAACTACTGGAGCTGAGAAGGGACACTAGGCCTTGATAACATCATAGTCTGCAACAAGCATTGGCACAGACAAATGGCAAAGTCACAACAAGCATTGGTAAAAACAATAGAAAACAGTAAACAGGTGCCAGACAAGGTACACCAGGAAACTGATGTCCCAGAATCATGACAAAAGAAGCAAGAGAAGTGCAGAAAGAAGCAACAGATGTGCACAAAGAGGCAGGAGAATTGCAGAAAGAGGTGCAAAAGAGAGGAGAGGGGTGCAGAAAGAGGTAAGAGAGTTGCAGAAAGAGGCAAGAGAGGTGCAGATAGAAGGAAGAGGGCTGCAGAAAGAGGCAAGAGGGGTGCGGAAAGAGGCAAGAGGGGTGCAGAAAGAAGCAAGAGAAGTGCAGAATGAAGGAACAGAGGTGTAGAAAGAGGCAAGAGAGGTGCAGAAAGAGGGAAGAGGGGTGCAGAAAGAGGCAAGAGGAACACAGAAAGAGGCAAGAGAGGTGCAGAAAGAAGCAAGAGAGGTGCAGAAAGAAGCAAGAGCAGTGTAGAAAGAACCAACAGAGGTGCAGAAAGAGGCAAAAGGGGTGCAGAAAGAGGCAAGAGTGGTACAGACAGAGGCAAGAGAGGTGCAGAAAGAGGGAAGAATGGTGCAGAAAGAGGTAAGAGGGGTGCAAAAACTTGCCAGAGACGTGCAGAAAGAGGCAAGAGCTGTGCCGAAAGAAGCAACAGAGGTGCAGAAGGAGGCAAGAGAACTGCAGAAAGAGGCAAGAGAGGTGCAGAAAGAGGGAAGAGTGGTGCAGAAAGACGCAAGAGGCATGCAGAAAGAGGCAAGAGAAGTGCTGAAAGATGCAACAAAGGTGCAGAAAGAAGCAAGAGAAGTGATGAAAGAGACAAGAGATTTGCAGAAAGAAACAAGAGTGGTGCGGAAAAAAGCAAAAGAAGTGCAGAAAGAGGCAAGTGAGGTGCAAACAAAGGCAAGAGAGGTGCAGAAGGAGGCAAGAGAGGTACAGAAAGAGGGAAGAGAGATAGAGAAACAGGCAAGAGAGGTGCAGAAAGAGGGAACAGGGGTGCAGAAAGACACAAGAGAGGTGCAGAAAGAGGGATGCAGAAAGATGCAAGAGGGGTGCAGAAAGAGGCAAGAGAAGTGATGAAAGAGGCAACAAAGGTGCAGAAAGAAGCAAGAGAAGTGATGAAAGGGACAAGAGGGTTGCAGAAAGAAACAAGAGAGGTGCAGAAAGAGTAACAAATGTGCAAAAGGAGGCAAGAGAAGTGTAGAAAGAGGCAAGAGAAGTGCAGAAAGAGGCAAGAGAGGAGCAGAAAGAGGCAAGAGAAGTGCAGAAAGAGGGAAGAGGGGTGCAGAAAGAGGCAAGATTGGTGCAGAAAGAAACAAGCGAAGTGCAGAATGAAACAAGAGAAGTGCAGAAAGAAGCAAAAGAGGTGCAGAAAGAGGCAAGAGGGTTGCACAAAGAAGCTAGAGAGGTGCAGAAAGATGTCAGAACTGGTAAAATTCTGTTGGGTTCCTCAGGAGCAGTACCCTCAAGAAGCCCACCTTCCAGCAGCCTTGACTCAAGCTTAACTGCACTGAGTATCAAAGTGGCTAGACGGGGGAAGGGAATTAGGGAGGGTACTGCGGGGAGGGAGACCTGGAACGAGACATTGTCCTTGATTAGCTTTCCTTTCGTGCTTAGTAAACTCTTTGACTATATTTAACATGGGTTAAACAATGACAACATACCTGTAAAAGAAAAGCAGGGTATGCATAGAACAGTCGCTGTGTACGTCTTCTCAGGCTTCACTGGCAATTTCTGTTCCTATAATTCTCAAGGATACAATGTTATGGCTAAACAACCATGTTTCAAAACGAAGCACACATTCATATAAAGAGCCACTTGGCTTTAGACACAATGTTTCCGTAATGATGTGCTTTAACCACTGTTAAATATCACAGTGGTACTTCCAACAACCTTTTTGCAATACACAACACATTACATATGCTAATGAGGCAGATTAATATTCAAATGCCCAAAGGAGTGCTTCAGCGCTATATATCAGAGTTCAAATATGCAAATGTCCAGGAAGCGCATCAGCGCGATGCACTGAGTCCAAATATGCAAATGTTCAAAGAGCGTTTCAGCGCGATGTGACACAATGCCAAAGTCATCAGGTATGCAAATCCCCCCGAGAGCGCTTCAGCGCGATGTGCCCAAAATGCCAGAGTCATCAATATGTAAATGCCCAAAGAGCGCTTCAGCGCGATGTGACAAGTTGCCAAAATCACCAAACATGAAAATGACCAAAGAGCGCTTCAGCGCGATGTACAACAGTGCCAAAATCACAAACATGTAAATGACCAAAGAGCGCTTCAGCGCAATATGCAACTTTCTTTCAAAATGCAAAATAACAAAAACAGCAAATAACAAAAACAGCACGAAGTTCCTTTCACAATGCTGTTGGTTAAGCAAGGAACGATCCTACCTGATTGTAGCTGAAAGAGCATCTACAACCTGGGAAAAGAAAACAGATGTCTCCTTGCTGCAACCGGAATCTTCTTTCAGCAACCGGAGAACAGGAACAGCTGCTGCTCAAGCTCAGGGTTCTCAATAACCAGCAATGAGAACAGGGTGTGGCCCCTATTTAAAGGGCTCAGGAAGAAGCTTCCAGATTCCAGCTCAACGATAAACTACTGGAGCTGAGAAGGGACACTAGGCCTTGATAACATCATAGTCTGCAACAAGCATTGGCACAGACAAATGGCAAAGTCACAACAAGCATTGGTAAAAACAATAGAAAACAGTAAACAGGTGCCAGACAAGGTACACCAGGAAACTGATGTCCCAGAATCATGACAAAAGAAGCAAGAGAAGTGCAGAAAGAAGCAACAGATGTGCACAAAGAGGCAGGAGAATTGCAGAAAGAGGTGCAAAAAGAGAGGAGAGGGGTGCAGAAAGAGGTAAGAGAGTTGCAGAAAGAGGCAAGAGAGGTGCAGATAGAAGGAAGAGGGCTGCAGAAAGAGGCAAGAGGGGTGCGGAAAGAGGCAAGAGGGGTGCAGAAAGAAGCAAGAGAAGTGCAGAATGAAGGAACAGAGGTGTAGAAAGAGGCAAGAGAGGTGCAGAAAGAGGGAAGAGGGGTGCAGAAAGAGGCAAGAGGAGCACAGAAAGAGGCAAGAGGGGTGCAGAAAGAAGCAACAGAGGTGCAGAATGAGGCAAGAGAGGTGCAGAAATAGGCAAGAGAGTTACAGAAACCGGCAAGAGAGGTACAGAAAGAGGGAACAGGGGTGCAGAAAGAGGTGAGAGGTGCACACACAGGCAAGAGAGTTGCACAAAGAGGGAACAGGGGTGCAGAAAGAGGCAACAGAAGTGCTGAAAGAAGTAACGGAGGTGCAGAAAGAGGCAAGAGAAGTGCAGAAAGAAGGAACAAATATGTAGAAAGAGGCAAGAGAAGTGCAAAAGAATCAACTGAAATACAGAAAGAGGCAAGAGAAGTGCAGAAAGAGGCAAGAGAAGTACAGAAAGAGACACGAGAGGTGCACAAAGAGACACTAGAGATGCAGAAAGAGGCCAGAGAAGTGCAGAAAGAAGCAACAGAAATGCAGAAAGAGGGAAAAGAGGTGCAGAAAGAGGCAAGAGAGGTGCAGAAAGAGGGAAGAGGGGTGCGGAAAGAGGTAGGAGGTGTGCATAACGAAACAAGACAGCTGCAGAAAGAAGCAAGACAAGTGCAGAAAGAAGCAACAGAAGTGTAGAAAGAGGGAAGAGGGGTGCAGAAAGAGGCAAGAGAAGTGCTGAAAGAAGCAACAGAGGTGCAGAAAGAGGCAAGAGAAGTACAGAAAGTAGCAAGAGAGGTGCACAAAAAGACAAGAGAGGTGCACAAAGAGACAGGAGATGTGCAGAAAGAGGAAAGACGAGTGCAAAAAGAGGCAACAGGGTTGCAGAAAGAAGCAACAGAGGTGAGGAAAGAAGCATGAGAAGTGTAGTAAAAAGCAACAGAGGTGCAGAAAGAGGAAAGAGAAATGCAGAAAGAGGCGCGAGAGGTACAGAAAGAGGCAAGAGAGGTGCTGAAAGAGGGGAGAGGGGTACAGAAAGAGGCAAGAAGGGTGCAGAAAGAAGCACGAGAGCTACAGAAAGAAGCAACATAAGTGCAGAAAGAATCAACAGGAGTACAGAAAGAGGCAAGAGGGGTGCTGAAAGAGACAAGAGAAGTGCAGAAAGAAGCAACAGAGGTGCAGAAAGAGGCTACAGAACTGCAGAAAGAGGCCAGAGAGGTGCAGAAAGAAGCAAGAGCAGTGCAGAAAGAACCAACAGTGGGTGCAGAAAGAGGCAAAAGGGGTGCAGAAAGAGGCAAGAGGGGTGCAGACAGAGGCAAGAGAGGTACAGAAAGAGGGGTGCAGAAAGAGGCAAGAGGGGTACAGAAACTTGCCAGAGAGGTGCAGAAATAGGCAAGAGCAGTGTAGAAAGAACCAACAGATGTGCCCAAAGAGGCACTAGGGGTAAACAAAGAGGCAAGAGAAGTGCAGAAAGAAGCAACAGAGGTGCAGAAGGAGGCAAGAGAACTGCAGAAGGAGGCAAGAGAGGTACTGAAAGAGGGATGCAAAAATATGCAAGAGGGGTGGAGAAAGAGGCAAGAGAAGTGCTGAAAGATGCAACAAAGGTGCAGAAAGAAGCAAGAGAAGTGATGAAAGAGACAAGAGATTTGCAGAAAGAAACAAGAGAGTGCATAAAAAAGCAAGAGAAGTGCAGAAAGAGGCAAGTGAGGTGCAGACAAAGGCAAGAGAGGTACAGAAAGAGGCAAGAGAGGTACAGAAAGAGGGGAGAGAGGTGGAGAAACAGGCAAGAAAGGTACAGAAAGAGGGAACAGGGGTGCAGAAAGACGCAAGAGAGGTGCAGAAAGACGGAAGAGGGATGCAGAAAGATGCAAGAGGGGTGCAGAAAGAGACAAGATGAGTGCTGAAAGAGGCAACAAAGGTGCAGAAAGAAGGTAGAGAAGTGATGAAAGGGACAAGAGGGTTGCAGAAAGAAACAAGAGAGGTGCAGAAAAAAGCAAGAGAAGTTCAGAAAGAAGCAACAGAGGTGCAGAAGGAGGCAAGACAACTACAGAAAGAGGCTAGAGAGGTTTAGAAAAGGGGAACAGGGGTGCAGAAAGAAGCAAGAGGGGTACAGAAAGAGGCAAGAGAAGTGATGAAAGAAGCAACAGAGGTGCAGAAAGAGGCAAGAGAAGGGCAGAAAGAAGGAACAGAAATGCAGAAAGAGGCAAGAGAAGTGCAGAAAGAAGCAACAGAGGTGCAGAAACAGGCAAGAGATGTGCAGAAAGAAGCAACAGAGGTGCAGAAAGCAGCAACAGAAGTGCAGAAAGTGGCAAGAGAGGTACACAAAGAGACAAGAGAGGTGCACAAAGAGACAGGAGATATGAAGATAGAGGGAAGACGAGTGCAGAAAAAAGCAACAGAGGTGCAGAAAGAGGGAATGAAATGCAGAAAGAGGCAAGAGAGGTGCTGAAAGAGGGAAGAGGGTGCAGAAAGAGGCAAGAGGGGTGCAGAAAAAGCACGAGAGGTACAGAAAGAAGCAAGAGAAGTGCAGAAAGAAGCAACAGGGGTACAGATAGAGGCAAGAGGGGTGCTGAAAGAGGCAAGAGAAGTGCAGGAAAATGCTACAGAGGTGCAGAAGGAGGCAAGAGAGGTGCAGAAAGAGGGAAGAGGGGTGCAGAAATATGCAAGAGGGGTGGAGAAAGAGGCAAGAGAAGTGCTGAAAGATGCAACAAAGGTGCAGAAAGAAGCAATAGAAGTGATGAAAGAGACAAGAGATTTGCAGAAAGAAACAAAAGAGGTGCATAAAAAAGCAAGAGAAGTGCAGAAAGAGACAAGTGAGGTGCAGACAAAGGCAAGACAGGTGCAGAAAGAGGCAAGAGAGGTACAGAAAGAGGGGAGAGAGGTGGAGAAACAGGCAAGAGAGGTGCAGAAAGAGGGAACAGGGGTGCAGAAAGAGACAAGATGAGTGCTGAAAGAGGCAACAAAGGTGCAGAAAGAAGCTAGAGAAGTGATGAAAGGGACAAGAGGGTTGCAGAAAGAAACGAGAGGTGCAGAAAAAAGCAAGAGAAGTTCAGAAAGAAGCAACAGAGGTGCAGAAGGAGGCAAGACAACTACAGAAAGAGGCTAGAGAGGTTTAGAAAAGGGGAACAGGGGTGCAGAAAGAAGCAAGAGAGGTGCAGAAAGAAGCAACAGAGGTGCAGAAAGTGGCAAGAGGGGTACAGAAAGAGGCAAGAGAAGTGATGAAAGAAGCAACAGAGGTGCAGAAAGAAGCAAGAGAAGTGCAGAAAGAAGGAACAGAAATGCAGAAAGAGGCAAGAGAAGTGCAGAAAGAAGCAACAGAGGTGCAGAAACAGGCAAGAGATGTGCAGAAAAAGCAACAGAGGTGCAGAAAGCGGCAACAGAAGAGCAGAAAGTGGCAAGAGAGGTGCATAAAGAGGCAAGAGAGGTGCACAAAGAGACAGGAGACGTGCAGAAAGAGGGAAGACAAGTGCAGAAAAAGCAACAGAGGTGCAGAAAGAGGGAGTGAAATGCAGAAAGAGGCAAGAGAGGTACAGAAAGATGCAAGAGAGGTGCTGAAAGAGGGAAGAGGGGTGCAGAAAGAGGCAAGAGGGGCGCAGAAAAAGCACGAGAGGTACAGAAAGAAGCAAGAGAAATGCAGAAAGAAGCAACAGGGGTACAGATAGAGGCAAGAGGGGTGCTGAAAGAGGCAAGAGAAGTGCAGGAAAATGCAACAGAGGTGCAGAAGGAGGCAAGAGAGGTGCAGAAAGAGGAAAGAGGGGTGCATAAATATGCAAGAGGGGTGGAGAAAGAGGCAAGAGAAGTGCTGAAAGATGCAACAAAGGTGCAGAAAGAAGCAATAGAAGTGATGAAAGAGACAAGAGATTTTCAGAAAGAAACAAGAGAGGTGCATAAAAAAGCAAGAGAAGTGAAGAAAGAGGCAATTGACGTGCAGACAAAGGCAAGAGAGGTGCAGAAAGAGGCAAGAGAGGTACAGAAAGAGGGGATAGAGGTGGAGAAACAGGCAAGAGAGGTGCAGAAAGAGGGAACAGGGGTGCAGAAAGACGCATGAGACGCGCAGAAAGACGGAAGAGGGATGCAGAAAGATGCAAGAGGGTGCAGAAAGAGACAAGAGGAATGCTGAAAGAGGTAACAAAGGTGCAGAAAGAAGCTAGAGAAGTGTTAAAAGGGACAAGAGGGTTGCAGAAAGAAACAAGAGAGGTGCAGAAAAAGCAAGAGAAGTGCAGAAAGAAGCAACAGAGGTGCAGAAGGAGGCAAGACAACTACAGAAAGAGGCTAGAGAGGTTTAGAAAGGGAGAACAGGGGTGCAGAAAGAAGCAAGAGAGGTGCAGAAAGAAGCAACAGAGGTGCAGAAAGTGGCAAGAGGGGTGCAGAAAGAGGCAAGAGAAGGGCAGAAAGAAGGAACAGAAATGCAGAAAGAGGCAAGAGAAGTGCAGAAAGAAGCAACAGAGGTGCAGAAAGCAGCAACAGAAGTGCAGAAAGTGGCAAGAGAGGTACACAAAGAGACAAGAGAGGTGCACAAAGAGACAGGAGATATGAAGATAGAGGGAAGACGAGTGCAGAAAAAAGCAACAGAGGTGCAGAAAGAGGGAATGAAATGCAGAAAGAGGCAAGAGAGGTGCTGAAAGAGGGATGAGGGGTGCAGAAAGAGGCAAGAGGGGTGCAGAAAAAAGCACGAGAGGTACAGAAAGAAGCAAGAGAAGTGCAGAAAGAAGCAACAGGGGTACAGATAGAGGCAAGAGGGGTGCTGAAAGAGGCAAGAGAAGTGCAGGAAAATGCTACAGAGGTGCAGAAGGAGGCAAGAGAGGTGCAGAAAGAGGGAAGAGGTGTGCAGAAATATGCAAGAGGGGTGGAGAAAGAGGCAAGAGAAGTGCTGAAAGATGCAACAAAGGTGCAGAAAGAAGCAATAGAAGTGATGAAAGAGACAAGAGATTTGCAGAAAGAAACAAGAGAGGTGCATAAAAAGCAAGAGAAGTGCAGAAAGAGGCTACAGAACTGCAGAAAGAGGCCAGAGAGGTGCAGAAAGAAGCAAGAGCAGTGCAGAAAGAACCAACAGTGGGTGCAGAAAGAGGCAAAAGGGGTGCAGAAAGAGGCAAGAGGGGTGCAGACAGAGGCAAGAGAGGTACAGAAAGAGGGGTGCAGAAAGAGGCAAGAGGGGTACAGAAACTTGCCAGAGAGGTGCAGAAATAGGCAAGAGCAGTGTAGAAAGAACCAACAGATGTGCCCAAAGAGGCACTTGGGGTAAACAAAGAGGCAAGAGAAGTGCAGAAAGAAGCAACAGAGGTGCAGAAGGAGGCAAGAGAACTGCAGAAGGAGGCAAGAGAGGTACAGAAAGAGGGATGCAAAAATATGCAAGAGGGGTGGAGAAAGAGGCAAGAGAAGTGCTGAAAGATGCAACAAAGGTGCAGAAAGAAGCAAGAGAAGTGATGAAAGAGACAAGAGATTTGCAGAAAGAAACAAGAGAGGTGCATAAAAAAGCAAGAGAAGTGCAGAAAGAGGCAAGTGAGGTGCAGACAAAGGCAAGAGAGGTACAGAAAGAGGCAAGAGAGGTACAGAAAGAGGGGAGAGAGGTGGAGAAACAGGCAAGAGAGGTGCAGAAAGAGGGAACAGGGGTGCAGAAAGACGCAAGAGAGGTGCAGAAAGACGGAAGAGGGATGCAGAAAGATGCAAGAGGGGTGCAGAAAGAGACAAGATGAGTGCTGAAAGAGGCAACAAAGGTGCAGAAAGAAGGTAGAGAAGTGATGAAAGGGACAAGAGGGTTGCAGAAAGAAACAAGAGAGGTGCAGAAAAAGCAAGAGAAGTTCAGAAAGAAGCAACAGAGGTGCAGAAGGAGGCAAGACAACTACAGAAAGAGGCTAGAGAGGTTTAGAAAAGGGGAACAGGGGTGCAGAAAGAAGCAAGAGGGGTACAGAAAGAGGCAAGAGAAGTGATGAAAGAAGCAACAGAGGTGCAGAAAGAGGCAAGAGAAGGGCAGAAAGAAGGAACAGAAATGCAGAAAGAGGCAAGAGAAGTGCAGAAAGAAGCAACAGAGGTGCAGAAACAGGCAAGAGATGTGCAGAAAGAAGCAACAGAGGTGCAGAAAGCAGCAACAGAAGTGCAGAAAGTGGCAAGAGAGGTACACAAAGAGACAAGAGAGGTGCACAAAGAGACAGGAGATATGAAGATAGAGGGAAGACGAGTGCAGAAAAAAGCAACAGAGGTGCAGAAAGAGGGAATGAAATGCAGAAAGAGGCAAGAGAGGTGCTGAAAGAGGGAAGAGGGGTGCAGAAAGAGGCAAGAGGGGTGCAGAAAAAAGCACGAGAGGTACAGAAAGAAGCAAGAGAAGTGCAGAAAGAAGCAACAGGGGTACAGATAGAGGCAAGAGGGGTGCTGAAAGAGGCAAGAGAAGTGCAGGAAAATGCTACAGAGGTGCAGAAGGAGGCAAGAGAGGTGCAGAAAGAGGGAAGAGGGGTGCAGAAATATGCAAGAGGGGTGGAGAAAGAGGCAAGAGAAGTGCTGAAAGATGCAACAAAGGTGCAGAAAGAAGCAATAGAAGTGATGAAAGAGACAAGAGATTTGCAGAAAGAAACAAAAGAGGTGCATAAAAAAGCAAGAGAAGTGCAGAAAGAGACAAGTGAGGTGCAGACAAAGGCAAGACAGGTGCAGAAAGAGGCAAGAGAGGTACAGAAAGAGGGGAGAGAGGTGGAGAAACAGGCAAGAGAGGTGCAGAAAGAGGGAACAGGGGTGCAGAAAGAGACAAGATGAGTGCTGAAAGAGGCAACAAAGGTGCAGAAAGAAGCTAGAGAAGTGATGAAAGGGACAAGAGGGTTGCAGAAAGAAACGAGAGGTGCAGAAAAAAGCAAGAGAAGTTCAGAAAGAAGCAACAGAGGTGCAGAAGGAGGCAAGACAACTACAGAAAGAGGCTAGAGAGGTTTAGAAAAGGGGAACAGGGGTGCAGAAAGAAGCAAGAGAGGTGCAGAAAGAAGCAACAGAGGTGCAGAAAGTGGCAAGAGGGGTACAGAAAGAGGCAAGAGAAGTGATGAAAGAAGCAACAGAGGTGCAGAAAGAAGCAAGAGAAGTGCAGAAAGAAGGAACAGAAATGCAGAAAGAGGCAAGAGAAGTGCAGAAAGAAGCAACAGAGGTGCAGAAACAGGCAAGAGATGTGCAGAAAAAAGCAACAGAGGTGCAGAAAGCGGCAACAGAAGAGCAGAAAGTGGCAAGAGAGGTGCATAAAGAGGCAAGAGAGGTGCACAAAGAGACAGGAGACGTGCAGAAAGAGGGAAGACGAGTGCAGAAAAAAGCAACAGAGGTGCAGAAAGAGGGAGTGAAATGCAGAAAGAGGCAAGAGAGGTACAGAAAGATGCAAGAGAGGTGCTGAAAGAGGGAAGAGGGGTGCAGAAAGAGGCAAGAGGGGCGCAGAAAAAAGCACGAGAGGTACAGAAAGAAGCAAGAGAAATGCAGAAAGAAGCAACAGGGGTACAGATAGAGGCAAGAGGGGTGCTGAAAGAGGCAAGAGAAGTGCAGGAAAATGCAACAGAGGTGCAGAAGGAGGCAAGAGAGGTGCAGAAAGAGGAAAGAGGGGTGCATAAATATGCAAGAGGGGTGGAGAAAGAGGCAAGAGAAGTGCTGAAAGATGCAACAAAGGTGCAGAAAGAAGCAATAGAAGTGATGAAAGAGACAAGAGATTTTCAGAAAGAAACAAGAGAGGTGCATAAAAAAGCAAGAGAAGTGAAGAAAGAGGCAATTGACGTGCAGACAAAGGCAAGAGAGGTGCAGAAAGAGGCAAGAGAGGTACAGAAAGAGGGGATAGAGGTGGAGAAACAGGCAAGAGAGGTGCAGAAAGAGGGAACAGGGGTGCAGAAAGACGCATGAGACGCGCAGAAAGACGGAAGAGGGATGCAGAAAGATGCAAGAGGGGTGCAGAAAGAGACAAGAGGAA
Organism: Calotriton arnoldi; assembly: GCA_963921515.1. NCBI lineage: Eukaryota > Metazoa > Chordata > Amphibia > Caudata > Salamandridae > Calotriton > Calotriton arnoldi. The sequence continues at coordinate 4,627 of CAWUFW010020666.1, read as the reverse complement.
TGCTGAAAGAGGTAACAAAGGTGCAGAAAGAAGCTAGAGAAGTGTTAAAAGGGACAAGAGGGTTGCAGAAAGAAACAAGAGAGGTGCAGAAAAAGCAAGAGAAGTGCAGAAAGAAGCAACAGAGGTGCAGAAGGAGGCAAGACAACTACAGAAAGAGGCTAGAGAGGTTTAGAAAGGGAGAACAGGGGTGCAGAAAGAAGCAAGAGAGGTGCAGAAAGAAGCAACAGAGGTGCAGAAAGTGGCAAGAGGGGTGCAGAAAGAGGCAAGAGAAGGGCAGAAAGAAGGAACAGAAATGCAGAAAGAGGCAAGAGAAGTGCAGAAAGAAGCAACAGAGGTGCAGAAAGCAGCAACAGAAGTGCAGAAAGTGGCAAGAGAGGTACACAAAGAGACAAGAGAGGTGCACAAAGAGACAGGAGATATGAAGATAGAGGGAAGACGAGTGCAGAAAAAAGCAACAGAGGTGCAGAAAGAGGGAATGAAATGCAGAAAGAGGCAAGAGAGGTGCTGAAAGAGGGATGAGGGGTGCAGAAAGAGGCAAGAGGGGTGCAGAAAAAGCACGAGAGGTACAGAAAGAAGCAAGAGAAGTGCAGAAAGAAGCAACAGGGGTACAGATAGAGGCAAGAGGGGTGCTGAAAGAGGCAAGAGAAGTGCAGGAAAATGCTACAGAGGTGCAGAAGGAGGCAAGAGAGGTGCAGAAAGAGGGAAGAGGTGTGCAGAAATATGCAAGAGGGGTGGAGAAAGAGGCAAGAGAAGTGCTGAAAGATGCAACAAAGGTGCAGAAAGAAGCAATAGAAGTGATGAAAGAGACAAGAGATTTGCAGAAAGAAACAAGAGAGGTGCATAAAAAAGCAAGAGAAGTGCAGAAAGAGGCTACAGAACTGCAGAAAGAGGCCAGAGAGGTGCAGAAAGAAGCAAGAGCAGTGCAGAAAGAACCAACAGTGGGTGCAGAAAGAGGCAAAAGGGGTGCAGAAAGAGGCAAGAGGGGTGCAGACAGAGGCAAGAGAGGTACAGAAAGAGGGGTGCAGAAAGAGGCAAGAGGGGTACAGAAACTTGCCAGAGAGGTGCAGAAATAGGCAAGAGCAGTGTAGAAAGAACCAACAGATGTGCCCAAAGAGGCACTTGGGGTAAACAAAGAGGCAAGAGAAGTGCAGAAAGAAGCAACAGAGGTGCAGAAGGAGGCAAGAGAACTGCAGAAGGAGGCAAGAGAGGTACAGAAAGAGGGATGCAAAAATATGCAAGAGGGGTGGAGAAAGAGGCAAGAGAAGTGCTGAAAGATGCAACAAAGGTGCAGAAAGAAGCAAGAGAAGTGATGAAAGAGACAAGAGATTTGCAGAAAGAAACAAGAGAGGTGCATAAAAAGCAAGAGAAGTGCAGAAAGAGGCAAGTGAGGTGCAGACAAAGGCAAGAGAGGTACAGAAAGAGGCAAGAGAGGTACAGAAAGAGGGGAGAGAGGTGGAGAAACAGGCAAGAGAGGTACAGAAAGAGGGAACAGGGGTGCAGAAAGACGCAAGAGAGGTGCAGAAAGACGGAAGAGGGATGCAGAAAGATGCAAGAGGGGTGCAGAAAGAGACAAGATGAGTGCTGAAAGAGGCAACAAAGGTGCAGAAAGAAGGTAGAGAAGTGATGAAAGGGACAAGAGGGTTGCAGAAAGAAACAAGAGAGGTGCAGAAAAAAGCAAGAGAAGTTCAGAAAGAAGCAACAGAGGTGCAGAAGGAGGCAAGACAACTACAGAAAGAGGCTAGAGAGGTTTAGAAAAGGGGAACAGGGGTGCAGAAAGAAGCAAGAGGGGTACAGAAAGAGGCAAGAGAAGTGATGAAAGAAGCAACAGAGGTGCAGAAAGAGGCAAGAGAAGGGCAGAAAGAAGGAACAGAAATGCAGAAAGAGGCAAGAGAAGTGCAGAAAGAAGCAACAGAGGTGCAGAAACAGGCAAGAGATGTGCAGAAAGAAGCAACAGAGGTGCAGAAAGCAGCAACAGAAGTGCAGAAAGTGGCAAGAGAGGTACACAAAGAGACAAGAGAGGTGCACAAAGAGACAGGAGATATGAAGATAGAGGGAAGACGAGTGCAGAAAAAAGCAACAGAGGTGCAGAAAGAGGGAATGAAATGCAGAAAGAGGCAAGAGAGGTGCTGAAAGAGGGAAGAGGGGTGCAGAAAGAGGCAAGAGGGTGCAGAAAAAAGCACGAGAGGTACAGAAAGAAGCAAGAGAAGTGCAGAAAGAAGCAACAGGGGTACAGATAGAGGCAAGAGGGGTGCTGAAAGAGGCAAGAGAAGTGCAGGAAAATGCTACAGAGGTGCAGAAGGAGGCAAGAGAGGTGCAGAAAGAGGGAAGAGGGGTGCAGAAATATGCAAGAGGGGTGGAGAAAGAGGCAAGAGAAGTGCTGAAAGATGCAACAAAGGTGCAGAAAGAAGCAATAGAAGTGATGAAAGAGACAAGAGATTTGCAGAAAGAAACAAAAGAGGTGCATAAAAAGCAAGAGAAGTGCAGAAAGAGACAAGTGAGGTGCAGACAAAGGCAAGACAGGTGCAGAAAGAGGCAAGAGAGGTACAGAAAGAGGGGAGAGAGGTGGAGAAACAGGCAAGAGAGGTGCAGAAAGAGGGAACAGGGGTGCAGAAAGAGACAAGATGAGTGCTGAAAGAGGCAACAAAGGTGCAGAAAGAAGCTAGAGAAGTGATGAAAGGGACAAGAGGGTTGCAGAAAGAAACGAGAGGTGCAGAAAAAAGCAAGAGAAGTTCAGAAAGAAGCAACAGAGGTGCAGAAGGAGGCAAGACAACTACAGAAAGAGGCTAGAGAGGTTTAGAAAAGGGGAACAGGGGTGCAGAAAGAAGCAAGAGAGGTGCAGAAAGAAGCAACAGAGGTGCAGAAAGTGGCAAGAGGGGTACAGAAAGAGGCAAGAGAAGTGATGAAAGAAGCAACAGAGGTGCAGAAAGAAGCAAGAGAAGTGCAGAAAGAAGGAACAGAAATGCAGAAAGAGGCAAGAGAAGTGCAGAAAGAAGCAACAGAGGTGCAGAAACAGGCAAGAGATGTGCAGAAAAAGCAACAGAGGTGCAGAAAGCGGCAACAGAAGAGCAGAAAGTGGCAAGAGAGGTGCATAAAGAGGCAAGAGAGGTGCACAAAGAGACAGGAGACGTGCAGAAAGAGGGAAGACGAGTGCAGAAAAAAGCAACAGAGGTGCAGAAAGAGGGAGTGAAATGCAGAAAGAGGCAAGAGAGGTACAGAAAGATGCAAGAGAGGTGCTGAAAGAGGGAAGAGGGGTGCAGAAAGAGGCAAGAGGGGCGCAGAAAAAAGCACGAGAGGTACAGAAAGAAGCAAGAGAAATGCAGAAAGAAGCAACAGGGGTACAGATAGAGGCAAGAGGGGTGCTGAAAGAGGCACGAGAAGTGCAGGAAAATGCAACAGAGGTGCAGAAGGAGGCAAGAGAGGTGCAGAAAGAGGAAAGAGGGGTGCATAAATATGCAAGAGGGGTGGAGAAAGAGGCAAGAGAAGTGCTGAAAGATGCAACAAAGGTGCAGAAAGAAGCAATAGAAGTGATGAAAGAGACAAGAGATTTTCAGAAAGAAACAAGAGAGGTGCATAAAAAAGCAAGAGAAGTGAAGAAAGAGGCAATTGACGTGCAGACAAAGGCAAGAGAGGTGCAGAAAGAGGCAAGAGAGGTACAGAAAGAGGGGATAGAGGTGGAGAAACAGGCAAGAGAGGTGCAGAAAGAGGGAACAGGGGTGCAGAAAGACGCATGAGACGCGCAGAAAGACGGAAGAGGGATGCAGAAAGATGCAAGAGGGGTGCAGAAAGAGACAAGAGGAATGCTGAAAGAGGTAACAAAGGTGCAGAAAGAAGCTAGAGAAGTGTTAAAAGGGACAAGAGGGTTGCAGAAAGAAACAAGAGAGGTGCAGAAAAAAGCAAGAGAAGTGCAGAAAGAAGCAACAGAGGTGCAGAAGGAGGCAAGACAACTACAGAAAGAGGCTAGAGAGGTTTAGAAAGGGAGAACAGGGGTGCAGAAAGAAGCAAGAGAGGTGCAGAAAGAAGCAACAGAGGTGCAGAAAGTGGCAAGAGGGGTGCAGAAAGAGGCAAGAGAAGGGCAGAAAGAAGGAACAGAAATGCAGAAAGAGGCAAGAGAAGTGCAGAAAGAAGCAACAGAGGTGCAGAAAGCAGCAACAGAAGTGCAGAAAGTGGCAAGAGAGGTACACAAAGAGACAAGAGAGGTGCACAAAGAGACAGGAGATATGAAGATAGAAGGAAGACGAGTGCAGAAAAAAGCAACAGAGGTGCAGAAAGAGGGAATGAAATGCAGAAAGAGGCAAGAGAGGTGCTGAAAGAGGGATGAGGGGTGCAGAAAGAGGCAAGAGGGGTGCAGAAAAAGCACGAGAGGTACAGAAAGAAGCAAGAGAAGTGCAGAAAGAAGCAACAGGGGTACAGATAGAGGCAAGAGGGGTGCTGAAAGAGGCAAGAGAAGTGCAGGAAAATGCTACAGAGGTGCAGAAGGAGGCAAGAGAGGTGCAGAAAGAGGGAAGAGGTGTGCAGAAATATGCAAGAGGGGTGGAGAAAGAGGCAAGAGAAGTGCTGAAAGATGCAACAAAGGTGCAGAAAGAAGCAATAGAAGTGATGAAAGAGACAAGAGATTTGCAGAAAGAAA
>CAWUFW010020665.1:0-144574 GCA_963921515.1 Calotriton arnoldi | reverse complement strand
ATTGAGGTTTGCAAGGGATTCTGGGTAAGTAAACGTTGGGGGATCCACGCAAGCCATACCTCCCTGGAAGCCCCCGGGTGTCTACTTTTCTGAAATGTGTGTGTTTGGTAGGTTTCCCTAGATGGCCGCCGAGCACGGGGCCAAAACCCAGGTGACTCCCTTGCAAAACCAGGTGGTTTTGAGATAGGCAATTTTGAGGTCGCCTCACTACGTTGTGGGCCCTTGCCTGTCGCGGGTACTTGGGCCTCCCACACAAGTGAGGCACCATTTTTATCGGGAGACCTGGGGAACGCTGGGTGGTAGGAGAATCTGTGTGAGGCCAGTGATGCCACACTTTCCCACACACAAATGTGTGAAAAAGTGATTTTTTCAGCTAAAATTGAGGTTTGCAAGGATTCTGGGTAAGGAAACGTTGGGGGATCCACGCAAGCCATACCTCCCTGGAAGCCCCCGGGTGTCTACTTTTCAGAAATGTGTGGGTTTGGTAGTTTTCCCTAGATGGCCGCCGAGCACGGGGCCAAAAACCCAGGTGACTCCTTGCAAAACCAGGTGGTTTTGAGATAGGCAATTTTGAGGTCGCCTCACTACGTTGTGGGCCCTTGCCTGTCGCGGTACTTGGGCCTCCCACACAAGTGAGGCACCATTTTTATCGGGAGACCTGGGGAACGCTGGGTGGTAGGAAATTTGTGTGAGGCCAGTGATGCCACACTTTCCCACACACAAATGTGTGAAAAAGTGATTTTTTCAGCTAAAATTGAGGTTTGCAAGGGATTCTGGGTAAGGAAACGTTGGGGGATCCATGCAAGCCATACCTCCCTGGAAGCCCCGGGTGTCTACTTTTCAGAAATGTGTGGGTTTGGTAGGTTTCCTAGATGGCCGCCGAGCACGGGGCCAAAAACCCAGGTGACTCCACTTGCAAAACCAGGTGGTTTTGAGATAGGCAATTTGAGGTCGCCTCACTACGTTGTGGGCCCTTGCCTGTCGCGGGTACTTGGGCCTCCCACACAAGTGAGGCACCATTTTTATCGGGAGACCTGGGGGAACGCTGGGTGGTAGGAAATTTGTGTGAGGCCAGTGATGCCACACTTTCCCACACACAAATGTGTGAAAAAAGTGATTTTTTCAGCTAAAATTGAGGTTTGCAAGGGATTCTGGGTAAGGAAACGTTGGGGGATCCACGCAAGCCATACCTCCCTGGAAGCCCCCGGGTATCTACTTTTCAGAAATGTGTGGGTTTGGTAGGTTTCCCTAGATGGCCGCCAAGCACGGGGCCAAAACCCAGGTGACCCCCTTGCAAAACCAGGTGGTTTTGAGATAGGCAATTTTGAGGTCGCCTCACTACGTTGTGGGCCCTTGCCTGTCGCGGGTACTTGGGCCTCCCACACAAGTGAGGCACCATTTTTATCGGGAGACCTGGGGAACGCTGGGTGGTAGGAAATTTGTGTGAGGCCAGTGATGCCACACTTTCCCACACACAAATGTGTGAAAAAAGTGATTTTTTCAGCTAAAATTGAGGTTTGCAAGGGATTCTGGGTAAGGAAACGTTGGGGGATCCACGCAAGCCATACCTCCTGGAGGCCCCCGGGTGTCTACTTTTCAGAAATGTGTGGGTTTGGTAGGTTTCCTAGATGGCCGCCGAGCACGGGGCCAAAACCCAGGTGACCCCCTTGCAAAACCAGGTGGTTTTGAGATAGGCAATTTTGAGGTCGCCTCACTACGTTGTGGGCCCTTGCCTGTCGCGGGTACTTGGGCCTCCCACACAAGTAAGGCACCATTTTTATCGGGAGACCTGGGGAACGCTGGGTGGTAGGAAATTTGTGTGAGGCCAGTGATGCCACACTTTCCCACACACAAATGTGTGAAAAAGTGATTTTTTCAGCTAAAATTGAGGTTTGCAAGGGATTCTGGGTAAGGAAACGTTGGGGGATCCACGCAAGCCATACCTCCCTGGAAGCCCCGGGTGTCTACTTTTCAGAAATGTGTGGGTTTGGTAGGTTTCCTAGATGGCCGCCGAGCACGGGGCCAAAAACCCAGGTGACCCCCTTGCAAAACCAGGTGGTTTTGAGATAGGCAATTTTGAGGTCGCCTCACTACGTTGTGGGCCCTTGCCTGTCGCGGGTACTTGGGCCTCCCACACAAGTGAGGCACCATTTTTATCGGGAGACCTGGGGGAACGCTGGGTCGTAGGAAATTTGTGTGAGGCCAGTGATGCCACACTTTCCCACACACAAATGTGTGAAAAAAGTGATTTTTTCAGCTAAAATTGAGGTTTGCAAGGGATTCTGGGTAAGGAAACGTTGGGGGATCCACGCAAGCCATACCTCCTGGAAGCCCCGGGTGTCTACTTTTCAGAAATGTGTGTGTTTGGTAGGTTTCCCTAGATGGCCGCCGAGCACGGGGCCAAAACCCAGGTGACCCCCTTGCAAAACCAGGTGGTTTTGAGATAGGCAATTTTGAGGTCGCCTCACTACGTTGTGGGCCCTTGCCTGTCGCGAGTACTTGGGCCTCCCACACAAGTGAGGCACCATTTTTATCGGGAGACCTGGGGGAACGCTGGGTGGTAGGAAATTTGTGTGAGGCCAGTGATGCCACACTTTCCCACACACAAATGTGTGAAAAAAGTGATTTTTTCAGCTAAAATTGAGGTTTGCAAGGGATTCTGGGTAAGGAAACGTTGGGGGATCCACGCAAGCCATACCTCCCTGGAAGCCCCCGGGTGTCTACTTTTCAGAAATGTGTGTGTTTGGTAGGTTTCCCTAGATGGCCGCCGAGCACGGGGCCAAAACCCAGGTGACCCCCTTGCAAAACCAGGTGGTTTTGAGATAGGCAATTTTGAGGTCGCCTCACTACGTTGTGGGCCCTTGCCTGTCGCGGGTACTTGGGCCTCCCACACAAGTGAGGCACCATTTTTATCGGGAGACCTGGGGGAACGCTGGGTGGTAGGAAATTTGTGTGAGGCCAGTGATGCCACACTTTCCCACACACAAATGTGTGAAAAAGTGATTTTTTCAGCTAAAATTGAGGTTTGCAAGGGATTCTGGGTAAGGAAACGTTGGGGGATCCACGCAAGCCATACCTCCTTGGAAGCCCCGGGTGTCTACTTTTCAGAAATGTGTGTGTTTGGTAGGTTTCCCTAGGTGCCGGCAGAGCTAGGGTTCACAAACTACAGCTAGGCATTTTGCCAAAAAAGGGTCATTTTTCACTGCGAAATTGAGGTGTGACCACGTTGCGTTTTGCGCCGTTTCCTGTCGCAGGCACTAGGCCGACCCACACAAGTGAGGTACCATTTTTCTCGTTAGACTTTGGGGAACGCGGGGTGGGTGGAAATTTGTGGATCCACGCAGATTCCAGAACTTTCCACCACAGAAATGTGGGGAAAATGTGGTTTTTTTGACAATTTTTTATGTTTGCAAGGGATTCTGGGTAACAGAACCTGGTGGGAGGCAGTCAAGTCACCCCATCCTGGATTCCCCTGGGTGTCTAATTTTCAAAAATGTATAGGTTTGCTAGGTTTCCCTAGGTGCCGGCAGAGGTAGGGTTCAAAAACTACAGCTAGGCACTTTGCAAAAAAAGGTCATTTTTCACTGCGAAATTGAGGTGTGACCGCGTTGCGTTTTGCGCCGTTTCCTGTCGCAGGCACTAGGCCGACCCACACAAGTGAGGTACCATTTTTCTCGTAAGACTTTGGGGAACGCGGGGTGGGTGGAAATTTGTGGATCCACGCAGATTCCAGAACTTTCCACCACAGAAATGTGGGGAAAATGTGTTTTTTTTGACAATTTTTATGTTTGCAAGGGATTCTGGGTAACAGAACCTGGTGGGAGGCAGTCAAGTCACCCCATCCTGGATTCCCCTGGGTGTCTAGTTTTCAAAAATGTATAGGTTTGCTAGGTTTCCCTAGGTGCCGGCAGAGGTAGGGTTCAAAACTACAGCTAGGCACTTTGCCAAAAAAGGGTCATTTTTCACTGCGAAATTGAGGTGTGACCACGTTGCGTTTTGCGCCGTTTCCTGTCGCAGGCACTAGGCCGACCCACACAAGTGAGGTACCATTTTTCTCGTAAGACTTTGGGGAACGCGGGGTGGGTGGAAATTTGTGGATCCACGCAGATTCCAGAACTTTCCACCACAGAAATGTGGGGAAATGTGTTTTTTTTGACAATTTTTATGTTTGCAAGGGATTCTGGGTAACAGAACCTGGTGGGAGGCAGTCAAGTCACCCCATCCTGGATTCCCCTGGGTGTCTAGTTTTCAAAAATGTATAGGTTTGCTAGGTTTCCCTAGGTGCCGGCAGAGGTAGGGTTCAAAAACTACAGCTAGGCACTTTGCCAAAAAAGGGTCATTTTTCACTGCGAAATTGGGGTGGGACCGCGTTGCGTTTGCGCCGTTTCCTGTCGCAGGCACTAGGCCGACCCACACAAGTGAGGTACCATTTTTCTCGTAAGACTTTGGGGGAACGCGGGGTGGGTGGAAATTTGTGGATCCACGCAGATTCCAGAACTTTCCACCACAGAAATGTGGGGAAAATGTGTTTTTTTTGACAATTTTTATGTTTGCAAGGGATTCTGGGTAACAGAACCTGGTGGGAGGCAGTCAAGTCACCCCATCCTGGATTCCCCTGGGTGTCTAGTTTTCAAAAATGTATAGGTTTGCTAGGTTTCCCTAGGTGCCGGCAGAGGTAGGGTTCAAAAACTACAGCTAGGCACTTTGCCAAAAAGGGTCATTTTTCACTGCGAAATTTAGGTGGGACCGCGTTGCGTTTTGCGCCGTTTCCTGTCGCAGGCACTAGGCCGACCCACACAAGTGAGGTACCATTTTTCTCGTAAGACTTTGGGGAACGCGGGGTGGGTGGAAATTTGTGGATCCACACAGATTCCAGAACTTTCCACCACAGAAATGTGGGGAAAATGTGTTTTGTTTGACAATTTTTATGTTTGCAAGGGATTCTGGGTAACAGAACCTGGTGGGAGGCAGTCAAGTCACCCCATCCTGGATTCCCTGGGTGTCTAGTTTTCAAAAATGTATAGGTTTGCTAGGTTTCCTAGGTGCCGGCAGAGGTAGGGTTCAAAAACTACAGCTAGGCACTTTGCCAAAAAGGGTCATTTTTCACTGCGAAATTGAGGTGGGACCGCGTTGCTTTTGCGCCGTTTCCTGTCGCAGGCACTAGGCCGACCCACACAAGTGAGGTACCATTTTTCTCGTAAGACTTTGGGGAACGCGGGGTGGGTGGAAATTTGTGGATCCACGCAGATTCCAGAACTTTCCACCACAGAAATGTGGGGAAAATGTGTTTTTGACAATTTTTTATGTTTGCAAGGGATTCTGGGTAACAGAACTTGGTGGGAGGCAGTCAAGTCACCCCATCCTGGATTCCCTGGGTGTCTAGTTTTCAAAAATGTATAGGTTTGCTAGGTTTCCTAGGTGCCGGCAGAGGTAGGGTTCAAAAACTACAGCTAGGCACTTTGCCAAAAAGGGTCATTTTTCACTGCGAAATTGAGGTGGGACCGCGTTGCGTTTGCGCCGTTTCCTGTCGCAGGCACTAGGCCGACCCACACAAGTGAGGTACCATTTTTCTCGTAAGACTTTGGGGAACGCGGGGTGGGTGGAAATTTGTGGATCCACGCAGATTCCAGAACTTTCCACCACAGAAATGTGGGTAAAATGTGTTTTTTTTTACATTTTTTATGTTTGCAAGGGATTTTGGGTAACAGAACCTGGTGGGAGGCAGTCAAGTCACCCCATCCTGGATTCCCCTGGGTGTCTAGTTTTCAAAAATGTATAGGTTTGCTAGGTTTCCCTAGGTGCCGGCAGAGGTAGGGTCCAAAACTACAGCTAGGCACTTTGCCAAAAAAGGGTCATTTTTCACTGCGAAATTGAGGTGGGACCGCGTTGCGTTTGCGCCGTTTCCTGTCGCAGGCACTAGGCCGACCCACACAAGTGAGGTACCATTTTTCTCGTAAGACTTTGGGGAACGCGGGGTGGGTGGAAATTTGTGGATCCACGCAGATTCCAGAACTTTCCACCACAGAAATGTGGGGAAAATGTGGTTTTTTGACAATTTTTTATGTTTGCAAGGGATTCTGGGTAACAGAACCTGGTGGGAGGCAGTCAAGTCACCCCATCCTGGATTCCCCTGGGTGTCTAGTTTTCAAAAATGTATAGGTTTGCTAGGTTTCCCTAGGTGCCGGCAGAGGTAGGGTTCAAAAACTACAGCTAGGCACTTTGCCAAAAAAGGGTCATTTTTCACTGCGAAATTGAGGTGGGACCGCGTTGCGTTTTGCGCCGTTTCCTGTCGCAGGCACTAGGCCGACCCACACAAGTGAGGTACCATTTTTCTCGTAAGACTTTGTGGAACGCGGGGTGGGTGGAAATTTGTGGATCCACGCAGATTCCAGAACTTTCCACCACAGAAATGTGGGGAAAATGTGTTTTTTTGACAATTTTTATGTTTGCAAGGGATTCTGGGTAACAGAACCTGGTGGGAGGCAGTCAAGTCACCCCATCCTGGATTCCCTGGGTGTCTAGTTTTCAAAAATGTATAGGTTTGCTAGGTTTCCCTAGGTGCCGGCAGAGCTAGGGTTCAGAAACTACAGCTAGGCACTTTGCCAAAAAAGGGTCATTTTTCACTGCGAAATTGAGGTGGGACCGCGTTGCGTTTTGCACCGTTTCCTGTCGCAGGCACTAGGCCGACCCACACAAGTGAGGTACCATTTTTCTCGTAAGACTTTGGGGAACGCGGGGTGGGTGGAAATTTGTGGATCCACGCAGATTCCAGAACTTTCCACCACAGAAATGTGGGGAAAATGTGGTTTTTTTGACAATTGTTTCTGTTTGCAAGGGATTCTGGGTAACAGAACTTGGTGGGAGGCAGTCAAGTCACCCCATCCTGGATTCCCCTGGGTGTCTAGTTTTCAAAAATGTATAGGTTTGCTAGGTTTCCCTAGGTGCCGGCAGAGCTAGGGTTCAAAAACTACAGCTAGGCACTTTGCCAAAAAGGGTCATTTTTCACTGCGAAATTGAGGTGTGACCACGTTGCGTTTTGCGCCGTTTCCTGTCGCAGGCACTAGGCCGACCCACACAAGTGAGGTACCATTTTTCTCGTTAGACTTTGGGGAACGCGGGGTGGGTGGAAATTTGTGGATCCACGCAGATTCCAGAACTTTCCACCACAGAAATGTGGGGAAAATGTGATTTTTTGACAATTTTTTATGTTTGCAAGGGATTCTGGGTAACAGAACCTGGTGGGAGACAGTCAAGTCACCCCATCCTGGATTCCCCTGGGTGTCTAGTTTTCAAAAATGTATAGGTTTGCTAGGTTTCCCTAGGTGCCGGCAGAGCTAGTGTTCAAAAACTACACCTAGGCACTTTGCAAAAAAGGGTAATTTTTCATTGTGAAAATGTGGTACGTCCACGTTGCATTTTGAGCCATTTCCTGTTGTGGGCACAAGGGCTACCCACACAAGTGAGGTACCATTTTTATCGGGAGAATTAGGGTAACACAGAATTGTAGAGCAACTGTTATTACCTATTGACTTTTGATGCATTTCTGCCTTCCAAATGAAAGACAATGTGTAAAAAATAAGTCATTTTGAAAAATGACCTATAATTCTCATGCTAGTATGGGTACTCCCAATTTCGGAAATGTGCAAATATCTACTGTTTCTAAAATCTACATTTTGTTCCCATTTCAGAAATACATAGGTGTCTTTTATAACAATTTTTCCATGTATACATTTTCCCAAAATAATTGCTATATACCCGGTACTTAAAAAAATCATTGCAAGATGTTGCTCAATTATTGGCTCTGGGTTCGTCGGGTTCTTGGTGAACCTACAAGTCCTATATATCCCCACAACCAGAAAGGTCCAGCGGATATAACGGTATATTGCCTTCAAATAGCTGTCATAATTAGAAGAAGTTACAGGTGAAAACGTTGACACAAATGGCTGTTTTTTTCAACTAATTTTCAATTTTTCCTTTATTTAACTGTTAGTTTCTATAAGGAAAACTTTAAGGATCTACACAAATGACCCCTTGCTGAATTCAGAATTTTGTCTACTTTTCATAAATGTATGGCTTTCCAGGATCCATTATTGGTTTCATTCCCATTTCTACCATTAACTGGAAGGAGGTTGAAAGCACAAAAAATAGCAAAAATAGGCTATGTCCCAGAAAAATGCCAAAACTGTGTAAAATTTTTTGGTTTTCTGACAAAAGTCTGTCATTCCCTAAAATCTGGGAAAATGGAAATTTCAGCCCCACAAACCTTTTTTGATACCATTTGCAGGGAAAACCCAGACGCTTTTATATGCGGGACTTTTTCCCATTTTTCCCAAAAACCAAAATATAGCTGTATTTTGGCTAAAATCTGGGACCCCTCCAGGGGAATCCACAAACCCTGGGTACCTTTAGAATCCCCATGATGTTGGAAGAAAAGGACGCAAATTTGGCGTGGATACCTTATGTGGTCCAAAAGTTACAGAGGCCTAATCGCGAACTACTACAAATAGCCAAAAAAGGGCTCAGCACTGGGGGGGGAAAGGCCCAGCAGTTAAGGGGTTAAAGGTAAATTGCTAGCCAGTGCAGTTGATGTAGTAACATCCAGCCACACAGGATGAACGGACACATTGCAACTGAGTGACGTAGTGTCGCTACTGCCACTGCCAGATTAATAAGTGCATGTCAAAGTGGCACAACATTGTGTACCTGTTGAATGGCATTGTTCTCACTATGTGCACATGACACATGGAGCCTGATCATTTAAGAGTGCACTCTGCAATGCAGAAAGGCACCTTTCTTTACTGCACAATGTCACTGAGGAGGGGCAGTAGTGCATAGTAATTAGGCCATACAGCACATTCCTGTTCATTCAGAAAAGTTGCCTAGCAGATACACATTCACACTCGGGGGCCTGCATTGCATGCAGGATTGTTCTTGTGTATGAGGGTGCACCTTCCTGCACAGGCTGCAGCCTCAGAGGCCTGATCGTCTATGTATGTGTGCCACAGAACATAGCACACATAGGACATGGGGGTGAATTGGATGACGTTATTTCTTTTTGACTGTTATACATCACCTGGGCATACCACTTGATTTGTCACATTCTACAATTTTCCTGGGGTGGGATACATGACATGCCCAACAAACCACGGGAGTGGCATGGCAATACCCTCACGATGCCATGGAACACCTCCCTTGCACACAGTGATGCTACACAGCATTTTGGCCAGTGATGCAGTGCTCTGTACCTTTACACCATTCAATGGCAGACAAAGTGGCTTTGCCTGTTTTAACATGCATGACTTGGGAGTTTGCATTACACTTGTCCCATGTGGCGTTGTGCATGGTTGTATGACGGATGCCTGCAGGCATTTACCCCACACACCTTTACAACGCAGTCAGTACTCCGCGTGCAACATTACTATGCACTACTTTAGCACACAAATCATTACAACTTTGGAATAGCATAAATTACTATTCCAACTCCAGTGTATGCAACGGTAGGGAAGGTGGTGGACTTAAAAATCCAACACCAGTCCAACAACGCACCCCCTACAGCAAGTCGTTGTAATGATGTGCGCACTAAAGTAATGCATGGTAACATCGCATGTGGGGTACAAACCTCATTTTAAAGGCTGGTCGTTGTAAAGGCTGTGGGGTAAATTATGTTTTCCATGGTGCATGCATGGGGCACACCCCTCATTCTTATGTCACTATCTGCATTGATAGACATAGAGATGGGTATTGTGGCATCCATTTCTAACTGTTAATGGGTCCATTGGGTACTTGAGTTTTCCTTACCTATAAGTAGGCCATTCCCATATCGGCCATCCTGGAAGCAGTCATTTATTATGGAGTTCCGTAATATGGATGCATCATGCACACTGCCGGGTATTTGTCCAGTACATTTGTAAACAATCTGTGATGGTCGACAATGGCCTGCACATTGATGGAGTGACTGTATTTCCTGTTCCAGTAGAGATGGGATGTTGCAGCAGAGGAAACAAGTTGCACATGTGTGTAGTCCATGGCACCCAGAACGTATGGGAATCCAGCAATGGCGTAAAACCCTTGTTTTGTCTCCAGCTGCAGTTCATGGGTGTTGAGGAAGAGGAGATAGCGGGGTGTCAGATGGATTATGGCATCCAGGATGGAAGGAAGGAATGAGGCGAAAGTTGGCTGGGAGATTCTGGCCACTCTAGTGGCTGTTATTTGGAAGGACCCCCAAGCCAGCATGTGTAGTACTGCAATGAGCTTCACATGTGAAGAGATGTTGGTAGAACTGGCAGCTGTTGGCGGGAGCCTTGGCAAAATCAGGTGTAGCAACTGTACAATGGACTCCCTCCTCAGCCGGTAATAGGTGATGACCTCATTCTACCTCAGTCCAATTAGGGGATAAATGTGCTCCCTCCTCCTGAGTTACCTTTGTGGTGATGAGGGGAGGTGGGGTGGGTGGTTTGGGGTGGCTGTGGGGGTGGTGGTGGTTATCGACTCCTTGCAACTCCCAGCTGCAAAATGAGCACCTCCATGGTGCAGTTGTAGTTGCCACACTGTTCTGTTGGGCTTCTCTTTATGTACCAATGTCAATGTGTCAATTTGTATGCGCAGGTTTCACAGGAGCAGGATTTTTTATGCTATCGGATCTCTATGCGACTCTAGCTCGCAATGTGTCACTTTGGTCACATCTTGTAAATATCCATGCATCTGTTTCACAGTGGAAATTAAGATGGAAGACCTACCTTGCATATATTGAAACTTACGTGATGCAGGCTTTTCCGACACAGGTTCCTTTTGAAGTAGGATTCCTAAAAGTGATGCATCCACCAAGATACATACATCACCTTGTAAATATGGAGTACTGACAGCGCCACCAATGCAAAAAAATGTTGCATTGGCGGCGCAAGCTTCTTGTTAATAAGCCCCTAAGTGTTTTAGTCTCTTTGCCTGGAGCTTTAGTAGCTGCTTTCCTTTTGGGGAGATGTAATCTGAGATTACACCCCTTCTTCGAATACAAAGGAGAATATTCTTTACAGATACATGGGACTTGCATGGGAAGTACCTTTGCTCCTATCCTGATAGCATTAAAAGAAGAACCAGCAATAGTGAGACAGATGGTTGCAGGATCAATGTTGAGTAAGTGAGACAGGAATAATGTGGTCCATTGTCTCATTGATCATTGTATCTTTCCCCCTAACAGGGGCTAACAGGGGGCAGAAATTCAATGCCAGTATAGCTGCAACAGGACACAGGACATAGCTGCAGGTGGGCCTTTGTAGAAAAGCATCACCATTGTAATGCTGTGGGACCTAGGCCCAGATTGAAGCAAAAGATGATACAGAGACAGGAGTGCCGTTCAGTAGCTGGAGTGGCAACATGTGCTGCTAACCCAACTGATTTTTATCTCCAGGGTCTCCTGACTGGTGATGTCTGTGAAGGGATAGGTATATGCTCAGTGTAGGACAACCCTCCAGGAGAAGGGGTTGCACTGAAGTGTCACAGGACCCTACAAATGGCTGTCAGCACCTATATCACAACCCATTGCAACTTGCAGACCATTGTAAACACTTGCATACCCTCTTTGACATTAGGAGGTTAGATAGAAAGTAGGAGATTGAGTGTAATGCATAGGGGTCGGTAGGTCAAGCGTGTGGGTATGTAGACATTGACCACTTTTCAGTATTTTAATTTGGGAAATAACCTTCGCCTTTAGTCATGGTCAGCTCAATGTTTTGGTCTTAATTAATTATTTTACCATAATTCTTTTGGAGCTGAAGTGTATGTTTCTTGAACCTTTCATTGTGTTGTTCTTCTACACCAGGCGTCTCCAATGAGTAGTTTGTGAGCTACTGGTAGCTCTCCAGTCATATGTAAGTAGCTCTCATGTGTGTAGCGCAGTCTCATAAGTTAGAAGCTTTTGCTTAGTTGAATTAATGTATGCATACCAAAAATAAAAAGTGTGTATTCAAGACAAAAATGTGTGCATTTTCAGAACTTATAAGCTGATGTTTGGAGAAAAATGATTGACTTTCCAGTTGAATTTCTAATTCAAGTATTCCAACCACTTATATGGTTACAATAACCAGGTTACTTCAGCACCGGGATACCCTTTAGGGTGAACATGCACTTTAGAAATACGTAGAATATTTTCTATTGTATTTAAAGCTGGTATAATCATGCAGCATTTGAGAGACTTCTTATTACCTTATTATATTGTACTTCTGGCTGTTACGTATTACTATTTAGAGGTATTCCAATGATTTTATGACGGAATCACGCATGCGTTTAGCAGGCATGCTTTTTTATGCAGGCATTAGAACGACGCGTTCCTCTTCCACGAAAGTCGTTACAACAACTTGTCTTAGTGAGGCACTGGACTTTGGATTAGTATCATTTACTATTCCAACTCTAGTCTGTGCAACAGTAGGGAAGGTCTTGGACTTTAAATTCAACACCACTCCATCAATGCGCCCCCTAAAGCAAGTTGTTGTACCGATTTGCGTGCTAAACGAAAGCGTGGTAACAGCGCATTTATTCTAATGTTGGTGCTGTAAAGGCACAGCGTGATTCCAGCTTCATGTTAAAGGATGTTTTCCGTTCCAAACTGTTAAAGCCTTATTTACAATATTGCTGGCACCCCAGCCTAATGCACTAAGCTTATCGCTACTAATAATCTTGCATGGGTTGGCCACAAATGTCATCTTTTCTGATGTGCCCACTATTAAAACACTATTAATAACAGTAGCTCGGTATGATTTTCATTGAACATAACTAGATCGCCTTACAGAAAAGGTTGGAGATCCCTGTTCTACACCATGATAAATAATGTATTTTGCTATGTATTTGCAGTTTAAAATTGTGTTTCTGATTGGAAATTCATTGTTTAGGTTCTGTGATAGTATTTAGTCTAATTCATGGTTTGGAATACTTGAGTTAGCTTCGGACAAGCCTTCTTATTAAAATCATGGTATATGTAAATTTGTCAGCAACAACTATTTCGCATTTATATATAAATAAAGTCTATTTTATGTGCAACAGGCACAGTGAAACCCGAGGGATCTGAACAGGACTTGATAAGCACTGTGTTATAGCTAAGCCATTTTGCAGTTCTTTTTCTGTAGTACACTGCAAGGGTCTAATATCTTGACATTGCATCTAATAAAGCAAAAGGGTGCAAAGATATTATAGAGACAAATATGCCTCGAGATAGGAAAGAGTCAGAAAGACGGCTGACAGAAGCAGTGGGGATCATGACAGTTCTCGTATAAAATTCAATTTCATTTGATTAAGAGATACCAAGTAAACCCTACTCAGTCAGTCTGCAAAGCTTTTACAAGTCACGTTAAGCTACCGAATACAATAGGTGCTACTGATGCTTTCCATTGAAGACAAAGGCAATAAGACAAAGAGTAGCTAAGAACTAGAAGCAGCTTCCTAAAATGGCGGTAATAAACTTTATTGCAAGATTAATCTATGGCTGAGGTTGGAAAATTAAGCCAATACATTAAAGGAATTGTTTATATAGCAACAGTTTGTTTTTATTCTCGCCATCCTTCAATACAGTGAAAGTAACAGTTTCAAGAGTTAAATAGTGAGAACGTAGAAACCAACATGGGAACATTTGGATACAGAGGCCTTCTTTCTGGCTGGGCTGGTAATTCCAAGATTTAAACGGGAATTTGGGCCCTTATCAGGATTATAAAAATAGTGAAAATACCATATTTTTTGGCGAAAATGCAACAATATTCCATGTTTTGCAGCTGGAAATGGGGAAAACATTAGCTTATTATTCACCAGTCCGAACTCAAAGCAGTGAAACAAAGAACAAATACAATGATAATAACTTGAGGGTATTGTCTTTGTATTTGTTCCTGCTCTTGCAGCTTTGCGAGGTGTATAAGCAATGTGCTTTCTCCCGGCCCCAGTAAGTGGGTTATTCGTAAAAAGTAGGAGAGAAGGATTGCCAGATGCTAATCCATATGAAGTTTTGGTATGCTGTAGGCAGTAAAACTTCACCATAAAAAAACCCACAAAGATCGCTTTTTAGGTCAAGCATCAGCGCATGCGTTGTCTGCAAGACCTCCTGTAATCACTAAATACGACTTTACTCCCGCCTCTACTTACCATTGGTTCCTGCGGGTCACTTTTATTTTCTGCCTCCGTATTAGTTGGCACTCCTGTTTCATCATTTCCGTTTTCTATGCAGGAGCACCGGTCAAGTACAGTTTCCTTACGCTGTAGCTGTTAATTTGTTCCTTTGGGGACTACTTCTAGCTTACAAACATAGCGCTCGAAGATGCAAGCTGTGTCTCTTTCTCGGTCTTGAAGTGTGATGAACGGCGAGATCGATGCTTTTACTTTTTAAAAAGGAGGCACCCTCCTTGCTTTTCTGCACTCTGCAGTGCCATAATTAAGTGCGCTGTGAACGACTGTGACTAACACTTTCACTTTTAAAAAGGCGGCACGTGCCTAGCTTTTCTGCACTCTGCAGTGCCATAATTTAGTGTGCTGTAAACACTACTGTCGATGTGTATGTGCTGACCGCTTCCGTCTTCTGTCCCAGTTACTCCAAAGGAAGGGTCAGAGCGTGAAAGTATCTTGTGAGTTAATTTCCATTAGCCACAATCCATGGACAAGACACTTACTTCCGTGTGCCTAGACCTAGGTCTCAGCTTGGTTTCGTGTGCTCTGTAACAACATTCCCGAGTTCCACTCTTTATGTACTTACTGCTGGTCTGTTCTGGTGTTTGGAAGAGTGTCACTTCTTGGCCCACATCTTGCCATTTGCTGGAAACTCAATTTAGTAAAATGCCGATATCAGCCTTTTTTGTATTTTGCATACAGCATTTGTATTTTTAAATTCTTAAACACGGGTGGGCCAGGTACATTAAGTGTCATAGTGCCACATTATGAATGGATGCATATCTTTTGGGGTGGCACCTGGCTTCCGGTAAGGCTTTCAGTCGATATACTAAGTATTAGGTCTACAGTGGAATTAATTTACCTCACATAAACTTATGACTTCATTTTGATAAATCACTGCTGGATTTTCCTCCAAAATAAGGTTGCTGTGTTGGTGTTAGCAACACTTTTTACATTTTGCATTGTGTTGAAAAAAAACATCACTACTTTTTGTTTGGAATAAGCCTGCAAAATATAATGATCAAAAAGCGTGGAACACAGAAACATCAGGCAGACGTTTCCCCTCTGGCAGCCACCCGGGAGCAATGCTCTTAGGATTCAGAGAGAGCGCACATTTATAGCAAAGCCTGACAAACTTTCAGAGTAGGGTCAAATGGTTATACGTATTAAACCTCTAGGAGCTAGGTGTTAGGATATCATCATAAAGTGCCCTTCACTTGTATCTAAACTCAGAGCTTTGCACCTCATCGTTCTAGCCACTAAGCAATTTTAAATATTCTCACCCCAGTTGCCACGTTCAAACCTTGTCATGCTGTAAAGCAAGGGCTTCCATTTAGGCCTAGAAAAAGATGGCTGCTAGAGCTACATAATTACTCTTAATACGATTTTGCTTTTAAAACTGTCCCTCCCATGTTCCTAACTGATATAGGTGGGTACTGTATGCCACTTCTTTTATTATTTTTCTCTCAGTTGAGTGTCACAGCCACTCTTAAATTGCACTACACGCATCAGATCATAAAAAACAAATTTGTGCATATGAATGAGCCTGGCTCCAGTTGTCTAATGCAGTCTTACTCTCAATTGACATACATACAGTATACATTTCTTAAAGAGTGGGGCCACAACATGTGATCTACAAATCAAGCCATAGCCTTTTGGAAGCAATTATTACTGAAATAAGATCCAAAGGTAAATGCAAGCCTAAACTTACAGATTTTAGTCTTTGTGCACATGTCTTGCAGAAACACATAACGAAAAGGCATTATCATTTACAATGCCAATAGCTCAAACGGTCGCAAATGCGAGACCTATTGCATTGCAAATGCTTGTTATACCATAGAGGCCGCCTATTTGGAGATGTAAATGTAACCTTTGAAAAACAACACCACCAGTTTATTTCAAATCAGTATACGGATTAGAAATGAAAACAGACTTAACTGAGACTGAAGCATAGAGCTAATTTCTAATGGCTTTGACACGTTCTAACTTGTGTCTCTGTCAAGTAGAGGAATTCCTCGTCCCAAAAAAGTTTCCTGTTGCATAAATGAGAAGCGTTTACACTATCCATTTAACTTGGAAACTAAATCTAGTCATCTCTGTTCTAATTATGCGATGCTGAAGATAACGGGAAATTAATCTGTATTAAAAAAAATCCCCACACCGCCCCAAGAACCCTCAAAATAATAAATGCCATTCATGAATGCCCTGGATAGAATTAAATGCAGAAAAAAAGTCCAGAAGAAAAAACACCCATGGGCAAACAGGCAGCTGTACCATACTATCTCACATACCTTTGACACTGTATGAAATCCCAGGAATTCCTCGAAGACTGAGTGGGCTCAAATCAATTCCGTTAAGACAGACTTCATTCTCTTTGGCAAATAATCATCAGGTGATCAACTCTGGGTTAAAATTCATCTCCTAGAATGTCCCCCACAAAACGTCTGTATGACCTGGGAGGCTGGGCCATGATGGGTGACAGCTTCTGCGGGGCGAGACCCTCAGAAGATGTCAAGCTGACATGGCTAACAGTGGCTGCGGCAGGGAGGATTGGGCTGACGGCTGGGATTTCCTGGTTACTCATTCCTTGAGCCTATGGCTTAGCGGGAAAGGGGGCATTCTGCGCTGCCATGACCAGCTGCTGAGGAAGACACTGTGGGCCTGTCAGCACCCCTTGGGGCTGAAGCGGCTGCAACAAAGGTGTAGCCAGAGTGGGGGACACTGTGTTGCATAATGGAGGGCATTCCTTGGTTAATAGCTGCTGGTGCTTGCTGCACAGTGGAGGGTAGATTCAAATGCTGACCCACTGCCAAATTATGACTGGACTGCGATGCAGCGGGCAAATTCACGGATTGACCCACGCTGTGACTGACTGGCGCTGCAGGGTGAAGATTTATTTGCTGGGCCACCCTCAGACTGCTGGCCACTGAGGTGGACATCATCATGGGTATGTGTGCAGCAGTCAGAGCCGAGGCCGTGGGTTGTGCTTGTGCAGCTGTGTATTGCATGTCTGCCAACAGAGTGTGTCCAGGGGCCACTAGCCCTGGCTGTCATGAAGCTAATGAGGTCTGCTACTTCTGGGGGTGCTGCAAGTAATCAGCCACGCTCCCTGGAACAGTAGTCTGAGCAGCAGACATGGCATGGGTCTGAGGGATGAGTACGGAGGTTGTTCATCATGTTCACATTCACTCCAGCCATGCCCCCAGACAGGACAGCACAATATATACGTGCAGAAAATCAAAGGAAACATCCAGATGCACAATTCCACTCATACTGTAAGCACCCAAACAGAAGGACCAACAGGATAGTACAGGAGAGTGTTTTGAAAGAGATAGGATGCGCCATAACGGAGCCAATCAGGTTTTGAAAGGGAAGGGGGTACACTAAGGCTGTCACATGACCTTACCTGTTATCCTCGCCATTGACCACAGGCAACGTCTTCAAGAGAAGAAGCTGACCAGGACCCGCTAAACTGCCACCACTACCTTCCAATGAAGAAAAACCACCTATTCCTAAAATGCCTGTAGTGGGAGGCGGAGGACTCTTCGCCCAGCTTACTGATGTTGCATACCAACAGAGGAGTAGGCAGTGGTGAAGATAGGAGACGGACACAGTCTTATGTGTATTTGTTCTTTTCCTTCTGCTGTCAAAGCCATTTTGGAACAGACCCACGTCCGCCTTACATTGATGCAAACATTGCCACTCCTTAACCCAGTAAACTGTTATTTAAACATTTGTAATTTAAGTTCTATTCTAAAAGATGGCAGAATAAAAATAATATAATAAGGATTGTACAGGAACCCAGCAGCCGAAGGAATGCGGTGCAGTTATCAAGACTGCTCGGGTATGGAAACCAAATAAATAATAATGCGCAGGAAGGAATATAAAAGAAGTTGCTATTCAGACGGGGATTATGCGCTGGCGTATTCACCCAACAGATGCAAGTGTAATAATGAAACAAAACACAAATGTTTCTATGGTTCCGAACTGGGGTGCAGGGCAGCAGAAGGAAAAAAGTTCCCCCAAAGAACAGATGAACAGTAAAGGCGTAAGGAAACTGTACTTGACCGGTGCTCCTTAGCCTTCACCAGACGTGACGTGTTGGCTATTGGAACAAGTTAGGAGCTAGCAAAGAAGAGTGACATGGAGGCCAACGAATGGTAAGCAGCAGGCGGGAATAAAGTGGTTTTATTGATAACAGCAGGTCTTGCAGTCAGCGCATGCATGCTGATGGTGGACCTAAAAAAATGAAAACCTGTGGCTGGGGGGAAGGAAGGAACGAATTAAAGAAGGTATGGAAGAAGAATTGAAGAGAAAAAAGAGGAGAAAGGTAATAAGGAAGAAAGAATATGTGGTAAGAATGACTTACGCAGAAAGGACTAATATGAGGAAAAAAATGATGAAGGAAGAAAGCAGGCCTGTCAGACATTTTTGCAAGGTGGGAGCAAAACAATAATCCAGGGCCTTGTTGGATGATTTTTTAGTTTTTGCCAGGTGTCATAAAACGCGCCTCAATTTAAGTATACAAAAATGTCCCTCAGTGAATGAGAAATACTGCAGCTATATGCATCAGCACCATCTAATGGTTTAACAGGTAAGTTGCCTCATATTGTTAAAGAGGGGAAGGTTGCTTCAAAAATCCGAAAATAAATTTTGCTGCAGGGTAGGGGGCCCAAAAGTGGGGAGTTCGAGTCATGAGGCCAAATCTGGCCCTAGAGGGAAAAGCAAGGAGGAAACGAAGAAAAGAAGGAAGGATATCAATGATGGGTGACTAAAAGGGGGAGGAAGAAATGAAGGCAGGAATGAAAGAAGGAAAGCAACAAGGAAGGAAGTAGGAAAGGAAGAAAGGAAACAATGGATATTTATTAAAGTTGACAAAACTACAGTTTTGCTGAAGTCAAGGTACACATTACACCTTTGTGAGCCATTACTGAGGCGTGTTACTACTTTTAGACTGCATGTCTTCAAAACTGTTTTGAAAATTTCCCACCCTATTAAGTGCTATTTTCTATAGCTCTGAGAATGACATAAACAAAGTCTGTCATTTGCACAGGTGATAGGGTGTCACACCAGCCATTTGAAAGTAGTGGCTGCATCAGACATGCAGTTTCAATTTCAAGAGAGGTATAACCTCAGTGGATGGCATATGTAATGTTGCAATTATGTTTAGAAATCTTCCCAACTCACATTATATGTCACACGCATTACATTCTGAAATGAGATTGCCACCAGGCACAATCATGTGCCCCTTGCTAAATGATAACATTAAAATAACTGGTAAGTAATTATACCTTTATTAAATCTTCCCTCTGTCTTTTGTGTGAGGCATTAACTAACATACGGCGCCATTCTTGTGCCGGAGACTGCTTCAAAATAATGCTTTTCGTAATAAAAAAGAAAAAGGTTTTCTACTATTTGTCAAGCAAGCAGCTTTGTTTTAAATCAGCCCTTGCTGTTTACAGCACAATTGAGAGGAAATAAAGCACATGTGGTTATTTACTGGTCTAGCAACGCATTTGTTCTCAAAGTTAGGCACTAGAAAAGTATGCCGTTGTTAATATAGTTCGTAAATGCCATAGACAGCAAGCAAGGACCATTGCAACAACAGAGGACAGCAAAGCGTTGCATGAAAGAATGTAGTGCAGACTGGCTTCTACATATGCGTTAAAAAATATTGTTGAGCCATTAATGACACACTGGTAACACACAATCCAGCACCCAGATTTGGGCCCAGATGCAGCTGAAATGGAGTGACAGTGATCTGCTCTAATGATCTTTGCATCTAAAAACAGCATTCAAAGAGGGCGAGTTCCAGTATGATGTATTAGAGTTTTGTATGGATACAGTCCTTGGGAAAGAATACAATTTTTGCAAGTTGAGCGACTCACCTAACATTAAGCATGTGCATGTAACAGGAATCCAAACATGTACAACTAAAGTAGACTGGATTCTGGTTAAAAGGAACCTGCTTTACACCAGACATAATTCATTATATTGGAGACTAGGGCCCAGACTTACTAAGAGCATGTCACAAAGCAACGCAAGCCGTATGTATTAAGCCTTGGAAAGACACCTTGCGTGGCTTAGTAAATCTGGAATAACGCAAGGCAGCGCAAGTAACTGTTTTACATTACTCTGCATTGGGACGGCATTCCATTGGTGAGTGTGGGCATTCCCATGCATCCACCCATGGATTTTAGCACATTCCCAGATTTGCCAAGAATACTACATCTGGTAATGCATCAAAATGGTTCGCCTTCCAACAGGGGTGTAATGAGGAGAAAGATGTTTATTTCTCCTCGTTATTTCCTTTCCATGATGCAAAGGTGCCTGCAATGGTGCTAGGCAGCACTCATTGCACCAGCACAGGGAAAAAGCAGAAATGCGTCATATGTTAGTAGATATGTGGTTTCCCGCTGCATACTCAGTGCGCCCTCGTAAGAGGTCAGCTCCTTAGTGCCTCATTCCGACACACTCACAGAGTTCCACTTGTGGGGACCCCTCGCGTGAGTCCCTCTATTCCGGCGCTCTCCTCGCATCATTTCCAGCATCTGGGGGGCTGGGGCCAGGTACTTATAGCTGCCCCACCCAGGTGCTGGCCTCTTTGTTCCCCGCTGGACATGCTGTCACCCACCCTATCCCGTACCCAGCATGCTAGCGGCAGAGTTTTGCTTCCTGTGCTGAGCTTGTTGATTGTTTATTCATGTTGCAGGAGGATTTACAAGGCGATCTGGAGGCAGTTTGATACATAAGGGCACCAGCTCAGGGACCACTGCAGGGGTGCTCTATGTCAAACTCCAGGAGTCTTTACTGCCGGACCCTGGGGTGTAAGTGATGCCATTCTGTTAGTCCCTCGGGCGGTTGCAAGCCTGAGCAACCGGGGGCTTGCCTGGTGACGCCCCGCCCCTAAAAAGGCGTGAGTAATAATCCTGGACTGGTGGTCCATGGTATTCAAGGGAAAAAACTCCCCAAATGAAATTGTAGCACCAAATGGGTTGGCCCATGGTGCAGTTTGGTTCCTCAGGCGGGGATGCAGCTTAGGTTACACATCGCTGCCTGCCCTTGGATCGCTCGTAAGTTAACCCACCAAGTTGGCATATTTCAGTTATGAAGTAAACCTGCAGCAAACTGTTGTCCACGAAACCATGTGTTGCACGATATATTTGATTCATGTGTGCGACGTAGCCATGGACCATTTGTTGTGTGATCTAGATGATTCATTGTGTGCTAAGTAGCTATTTACCATTTTGCTGGGGAGAGTTGCTGATATCGGCACTATGGTAGCCATTCCTGCCCTCCTTAGTGGAAGGGTCAACCTGTCCCTCCGAAACCCTGGGGAAATGTGAGGGGGATGCAATTAAAAAGATATGTCAGCTTGGGGAGGATCAACATTTTAATCAAGTTCACTCGCCCATAGATTGTTAATGACAAATTCTTCCATCTAGCGAGTAATACATCCTCCTCCTTTGCCACCCTCCCTAGATTATGCTGTGGTATTATCTCCAGGGGATTGACAATAACAATGTCCAGGTACTTAATCTTTGCCCCTGACTCCCCAGTCTAGTCTGCAACATTCCAATAAATCACCTCCGACTTGGAATTGTTCACCAAGCATCCTGATAAGACCCCAAATTCCTCTGCCAACCTTTCCACCCTAGGGATAGTCTGAGTAGGGTCTGATGTATAGATGACAAGATCATCTGCATATAGTGTGATCTTACTGCTAAAATGGAAGGAGCAGAAGGGGATTACCTGAGCGTCCCAACTGAGTAGCCGGGCAAACTGCTCGATGTAAATATCAAACAGGAGAGGAGACAAAGGGCAACCTTGCAGAGTGCCTCTGCGGATATCAAAACTCCTGGTCTAAGACCGATTAAGCAATATTTTAGCCGACAAGTTCTCATATAACCTTTGAAGCATTAAAATAAAATAAGGACTGAGACCCAATACCGCCAGTACATCTCACAAGTAAGCCAAACATACTTGATTGAATGCCTTGGCAGCATCTATTGTGACCACTGCCAAGGGAATTGATTGAACAGTGGCTAAATCTATAGATTCAATCATCTCTTAGGTAAGCTCATGAATATGCCACTTTGGTACAAAGCCCTTCTGATTTGGATGTATTAACTGAGGGGCTAGCTTGGTCAATCTACCGGCCAAAATACTCATAAACACCTTATAATTTGCATTCAGTAGGGAGATTGGTCGGTAAGAAACAGCCTTTCTAGGATCCTTGGCAGGCTTTAAAATCAATACAATTGTGGCTTCCTTCCACGAGTCAGGGATCTGCACATTCCCATGAATAAAATGAATTAAACAGTATCTCCCACAGTGGTGTAATCTCCTCCTTTAAATGCTTATAAAGCTCTGAGGGGCTGGCGCTGGAACCTGCAGCCTTCCCATTCTTAATACACAACAGGTGCTCCCTGATTTCCTCCTGGGAAATCTGTGCCCCCACACACTGTTTGCCCTCCACCGTGAGCCCAGGGAAGTCGATGCCCCCCAAACAATCCCTAAGCCTATCGAGATCTGGGGAGATTTCTTCCATATAGAATGTTGAGAATAAAGAAACTGGATGCCCCTGCATGTCTTCAACCTTGTTTGAGACATCTCCCTGAGGATTAATGACCAGTTCCTTAATGATGTTCCTGGATCTCTTAACCCTTGCCTTCCATGCCAGTAGCACACCAACACACCAGCTCGCTCCCCATACTCAAACTGTCTCATGCATCCCTACACTTCATATTCAGCTTGATTTTAAAATGTAACTGCTTCTCCTCCAACTGTTTTAATACCCTTTCCCTGTCCAAACCCATATGTTGCATCTGCAAGGTGGCCTTCAAGTCCCCCACTTCTTGCTCCAATCTGGCCAATTCTGCCTTTTTTGCCTTATTCTTAAAATGTACATGACTCCGCAAAACCCCTCTTTAAAGGCATTCCATAATACCACAAGGGGAGCTAAGCCAGCGTTATCAAAAAAGAAGTCAGCACTAGCTTTTTTCAATATGGATACAACACCTGCTTCAAGGAGGATAGCTCGTTTTAATGTCCACCTTGAATTTTGCCTACTTCCTCTGCAATGAAGTAACATAGTACCTGCAGAGTGATGAGAAATATGCCCAGAAAGATGGTTAACCTCTTTTATTTTAATCTCAAAATTTCTGTTAGCAAAGAAGTTTTCCAGCCTGGAGTAGTGACCATATGTTTTACTATGGAATGTATAGCATTTGATTGGGCCCTTTAGGTGTCTCCATTCATCCATCAAGCCTATGTCCTGGATCATATTTCTAAGAGCATGTCTAGTCCTTGGTGCTTGAATGCAGTCTCTCTGGGTAGATCTATCTAAGGTGGTGTCCAATAGGGTATTGAAATCACCACTGAGGACCAATGGGGCTGTTAACTCAACTAGATTCCACTCCATATTTGCAATATGGTGGGGGGTCATCCAAATTCAGATCATAGAATCCTACACACACAAACTCAAAGCTGGCACATCTCATACCTGCCAAGGCTCATCTACCAGGGCTATCTGTTTTTGAGAATGTGACCTCCACCCCAGCAACCTTCCTTACCAAAATCCTGAACCCCTTACAATACTCTGCTTGATCTGAGACCTCGTAGCTCTCCAACCATCTAAATTCATGGTCAAGTGGGTCTTCTGCAAAATATTATTATGGGCAAGGCTCTCTTCAAGATACCGCATCACCAATCTCTGTCTACCTCTCATAACCACCACACATCATTTTCAACAATATTTAAATCCCTCTTACAATGGGTTATCTGGGGCCTGTGAACATAAAACATAAAAGCTACTGCTTGGTGAAACCAAGCACATTTTGTTTTGTTTTCTTCCCACCGCTCCACACCCTGTGCCCATTCTCACACCCACCCCAGTGCTCCACCCTGGGGAACCCTCGCAATAATTGTAGGTGTAAAGGATGCCTGATGAGCTTCCCAGGGAGACACTAACAGATCACACTCAAAAATACTTAGCTTCGATACACCCCCCGCCGCCCCACAACCTAGCAAACCTGGCATTCAAGGACTTTGAAAGAATCAGGAAATTGTCCCCTTTTTAATGGTATCAATCAATGCATCTACATCCTCCACAACACAGTAGTTAAACATCTGGTTATTCCACATGATGCAGAGCATTGACGGAAATTTTAGTTGTATCTCCGCCCCCAGTTTACACAGCCCCTCCAATCTCATGCTGAGCTCCTTCTGCTGCTGGTCTGTCGCTTTGCACTCATTTGATCTAATAGTGAAAGAGAACCCTTTAGTCGTGAAGGAGCCACTCCTTAAGGTTATACTCCATATTGCCTCCTTTACTTCATATGAAAAGAAATTTACCAAGATCTTCCTTGGTTTCTGCCGTTGAGTATTCTTCTTGAAAGGGTCTCTGTGCGCTCTCTGTATCTCCTGCTCTAAATTGATATGTGACCTATCTTTTAAAACTGTGTCCCACAGCAAGAGTTTACAAAGCACTTTATGTCAGCTCCTACATCAGCTTCGGGCATGTTCAGAAATCTGAGGCTAGTCCTCCAGGAGTGGTTTTCGATCCTCTCAAGATCTTCCCTCAATCCTTGATTTTGCTTGGTCAGCAAGCTAATCCCGGTGGAATTTTTTATAACATCCTGTTTATTCGAGTCACCCTCCTCCTCTAATGCTCTAGTACGCGATGCAACTTCATTGAGCTTCATGTGAAAAACATAGCGGCAGCTTTGAAGCAGCTCCATGATTCACTGTGCAGGTGGCAACCCGCCTGTACTTTTAAGAGGGATTAGAGATCCCATTTCTGGTGGGTTCAGTGAAAGACTGCACCCACTTGTAAGGGGATGTCTGGGGTGGCCAATGGGGCTGCCTTCCCCCCCAGAGGGCTGCCATCAGGGGGCACACTGACAGCTTCTTTGCCACTGCGCCCGCGTCTGTAATACGGCACATAAGCACAGGCAAAAGGATTCCCTCATTTGTATGGGGCCACGCCTCCATGCAATTGAGGGAATGGCCTCTGATGATAGCGCTCGCGTTTTATGTGCGCTAGCGCTATCGGTATTAGAGAAGGGGATGCACAAGCACCTGCATCCCCTTCTGTAATACCAAAGTGACCCGGGCACGCAAAACAGGTGCAAATGCCCTTTGCGCCCCTGGGACACTTCTGAAATGCGAACCCTGGATGGGCTATAAATGAGTTGTGTTCAGCCGCATACAGTAACTGGAAAAATACTCACACAAATTCTTAAACTATATATATCTTATTCAAGATAGTTTGTAAAGAGAAACTTCATGGATGACTCTATATCTGAAATGGATGCACCATTTGCTCTTAGATGTCAATATTACATTGAGTGACAGGTGCGAGGTCTTTTTGTTCACATTTTATATAGAAAAATGTGCATGTATGCATTTGAAATACTCAAAAGAAATATTTTTATTCAGTGAATGGTTGTGAGTAGTCATAACTTACCACATATTTCAGTAACAGAGTTTCCTCACCCAATCTATAAAACCTGGCACCTACATGTGTACAACCAGCGTAATTGATGAACATTATAAATCTGCAGGTTTGTGACAGAGAATTATAGGGTTCATTGATTTGCTATGTTTTTAGGGAATGCTTGCCTGGTACTGTGTTATAATTTTACCATTTGAAATATATTACATTGAAGACAAAATTATTAAAAATTCAACCTGACAGGTAGAGTTAAATGAGTCTTAGATCCAGCATTAGTGTTAGGTAAGGTTCAAGCTAAAGATTAGGAAAAGGTCATTGTCAAGGTTGGATTTAGAATAGGACTGGTTAGGTCGAGCTTTCGAGACCTCTTGTATATACTTTAGTATATACTTATCATTATATACTTATATGTGTATGTACTTTGTGGGGTCTGGAGATCATCCCTAGAACTTGTCTGCTTCTGCTTAGGGACTTTTTTTTTCTGTTCAACTGCCTCTATTTAACTGTCTTGATAGAAAATGACCGACAGAGGTAAGTAAAATACCAGAATTGCTTTCTGCTGAGAGACTTTCTTTTTTAATTTTTCTGGCAACTACCTCTATTTAACTTTCTTGATAGAAAACGACCAGCTGAGGTCAGTAAAATACCAGAATCACTTTAGCATTCTCTAGATTCCAGTCCATAGAAATTGTCTTCCACGAGCACCCGTAGACAATATTTTTTTCAAATCTTGTATTTTCAGTAATATGACCACTGAAGGCTCTGATCTTATGTTAAAAACAGAGCTTTGGACTATACCATTTCCTGCTGAAAGGCAATATTTCTCTCCATGTGTTCCCATACCTGGCGTGTCATGCAGTGTGGTGCTTACTGTCCCTCCATGTTAAAGAACAGTAGATGTTTCAGCACCCAGGCTAATGTGCTGCATAGCTAAATACATATAAGGTCCCAAAGGCGAGACCGATTGCATTGCAAATGCTTGTTTTGGATAAGGTTACGGATATTGTGTGGTTTATCATCAGATGTACTTGGTAAGCTTTCAAATTTCATGAAAAAAATCTAGAAATAACATTTTTTAAAGTCACTGCAAACAGATTTAATTGTTTTTTTATTAATTATATATTTCATATTATTTTTCGAAAAGATGGCTCATATATTGTCCATGAAAAATACAAGTAAAGTGATGTTATGGTTATAGCGAAAAACCTAAAAATCAACTACATTTCCCATTTAAAGTTAAATGCGCCAACTAAAAATTACACCACAGCATGTGCTTCTCATGACCTCACTCATGACTTCACTGATGACATCTCAAATGTCATCAGTGATGCCATCAAGGATGGCATCTCAAATTATGTCATCGGTAAAAACACTGATGGCATCGCACATAATATCATCAACCATGACATATTACTGAATGAACAAGCAAAGTTTCTTTGTAGAGCGTGTGCCTATCAAGTAAGCAGAGAAAAAAATTTGACCAAATGCTGTCGATGCTCAATGCAATGGGGGGTGGGGGTCAGTGTGTGATTAAAGAATGTACTACTTGCATAATATGCCACATACATAAATGCACTCTGGACGACGTGGTCAAAATATTTCAGATTTGCATTTGACATGTACTGCATATCAGGTACAGGCACAGGTATAGTGTACTGATAATCTGTCTCAAATTTTTCACCTGCTTAACTATGGACAGTCTTTTATGGGAGAGCTAAACTAAGAATATTATTGCAAAGAAAATCAAATATTGATTATAGTGCCTGCTGACAAACATGTACCCTGGCACAAAAAGCTGAGTGTGGCACTTTCCAGCTGACTCTGAAGCGCAGAGCAGCTTGGAATGAAAATAAACATAATATAAAAGAGAATGAAACCAACAAACTCTATAAAGTAAAACTAATTAAAATAACAAAGTGCCCTCCTGTTTAGTGCAGAGAGTGACATTTACATTCTCCCCCTATCTTTTTAGTGCAGAGAACGTAAATGTTGAACCCTAACACCATGGGCATGGTATTTCTCTGATGATTCGTGTCTTGGCATCAAGGTCCAAGCCTGGGCACCAAACAGTCTGTCTGAACCCTGAGGGAGGACGAATGGGTGGTTCGCCACATCTCTGCTGGACCACATGTCAATTTTTGGTACAAACACATCACAGTTTGCTGCCACTTACTATTGTGGAGTACTGCAGTATTTGGTCTCTGAGTTGGCTAACAACCTGGGAATCCTCTTGTACCTGAGCATTTCTGTGAAATAGACACCCAGGGGAATCCAGGGTCTTGCAGAATAACGTGGCATTGGCACTACTGTTCTCACATGCCTGACCTTCAAAAGGGGGGGCTATGTGGGTCACATCATCCACTCATCTACCCAGTGGTGGTTGACCTGCTTACTGAGACAATGTGTCACATGCTGCTGAAGGAATTTACCTAATAGGCCTTCCTCTTCCAAAACACATGCTTCCTGCTGGCAATGTTTGTGGCAAATTATCAGGAGGTGTTGCCAGTCATAGGCCCTGATTTTGATAGCGGGCAGTCGGACCTCTGCCCACTATCACAGCAGTCAGGAGACCACCCGACAAGCAGGCGGCTGTCCAACCGCCCAATTATGATGCGACCACTGGGCTGGTGATCGCAAAGTGCTCCTTTACATGGCAGTGTGTGCTGTGGCCCAGAAAAATGGCTGCAGCGCGAGCTGCCACATATATGGAGCACTCCCTGCACCTCGGTGCACCATGTGGTGCATGGTGCACGGTGCATGGAGGTGCATGGGGGCACTACATGTGCCCCCTGGGCCACTTTACAGTGGCCCACACGACAGAAAGGGATGCTGTTTAGGGACTTCAAAATTCGTTTCTGACAGCCTTTCCATGGTGGTCTTTCCGACATGAAAAGGCTGTCAGAAAGAGATATCTTAATTTCGACAGCGGTGCCTGCCTCTGCGCCACCTCCTTTCAGGATTGCGATTCTGACCGCCGGCCCAATGGGATCACTGATCCTGTCGGAGGCGGCGGTCTTCCCCCTCAGCCATTTAGAGCCCGGCTCCCAGCATTCAAACGCGGTGGTTGGACCGACGTCCTTTCAGCGGTCGGACCACCACCAATGGCCTGTCTGTGTGCAGTCCGACTGGCATCAAAATCATGCCCATAGTGTAAAATTACAACAAACTTACATCCCTTGTGATATGTGCCATGTTATTAGTGGTCTGTCAATAACGAAATAATAAACAGAAAAAATATGGAACGTAAAAATGACAGGCGAGAAATAATCACAAAGGAGGGATCATAAATGACGTCTGTGGATCAAGTGGACATCTGGGGTCAGAAATGTGAAGAATGAAAGTCTAGGAAGTTTGGAAAAGTGTACTTCAATGAGGGTGTAAATATGTTTCAAGCAAACATTTTGAACAGCTTTGTATGCAAATATTGTAGATGGTAATAAAGAAAAAGAAATGTTTTTGAATGTCAAAATGTCACAATGTTTACCTGAGACTCCCTGCAATTAAAACCTGAGCTAACTTGGTTGTTTACCATGTTTTTCGGTATTCATTGCAAAGTGGAAAAATTATGCTCCCATTTTCAAGACTGATTTAAAATGAGCTCCAACTTGAAAAAAACAAAAAAGTTGCTATTTACCATACCCTTTTCGAGATTGCTTCAATAGAAGACAATGGGCCCGATTCACAAAGGTAAACTGATACGAAAGTCTAACTTTGCGACTTTCGGTATTCACAGAGGGCATTTATGAGTAGTAAAGTTAGACTCTTGCATGTGGCTGGGTCCAAACTGAGGGGGCGTGATGAGCAAAAGAACAATGGATTAAACCCAGATCTTTGTGACTGGGGGTGAAAGTTTGCATTATTCGGCATTCCGTCCATAATTTGTTCCTTTTGCTTTTGTCACCCTAAGTGGGAAGGGTATGCCAAGAAGTAGGTCCCATGCTCACTGCGCCACTGGGTTCAAGGTAGCCTGGCTGACGATAGGTGATGCCCCGAAACCGGTCCCAGGATGCTTGTTTCCTGTCCAGGGAGGACCTGGCTTGGCAGTTTGGGCTGGACTGTTCCCATGAGGAGCAGGATCAAGACTGATTTGCATATGGCTGGGTCCAACCTGGGGTGGCGTGGTGAGCAAAAGAAGAATGGATTAAACCCAGATCTTAGTGACTGGGGTTAATGTTTGCATTGTTCAGCATTCTGTCCATCATTTGTTCCTTTGCTTCTGTCTATGTTAATCCTGACTGCTCTATGCAAAATGTCAGAGGGTGAGAACAGGTTAGTTTATGTTTTGCCTGGACCTTACCCTGTCTAGGATTGTGGTTGCTGCTTGACCAGGGTTTACACTCCAGTCAACCAGTAACCCAATTTCTGACACCCGTGAATAGAAATAGTTTTCACTTTTGCTTCCATCCTTTACTGTGATTTTATGGTTCAAGACTTTTTAGATAACAACGTGTTCATTCTTAATTACAAATGTTTTTATCCTTATTACTTTACTTGTTTTCGACAAAACCTGTTATGCATATTTCTTTGTCATTGGGAGACTTGGAAACATTATCAAATGTTCTCTAAGGTTCGATTCGTGGCTTCAGTAAAATATCAATTATTTAGTGGGCTTTATTCTTAGCAATCGTCACTAACAAAGAAAAATATTCATAATATATTTTCATATTACGTGATATTTTCTTTTAGAAAATGTTACTTTGAAAACTATGATCTCGTCAAAGAGTAAAAACAAGCATTATACATTCGTGGCATAACCTTGCAGGATCTACCTTAGAATATATTCTTATACATAGTAAGACAACCACTTTCATATGTTAACTAAATTAAATGGCAAAAGCACGAGAGTTAATTCATAGCGTTTCCCATTCCACTGGGGTGTGTTTTTAAATTATATTTAATAAAAAACGTCTTACGCATACTGTCCCAAAGAATCAGAGAAGGAATGTTTTGAATTACATTTCAGTATTGGACAGCTGGGAAGATTAGCAAAGTCCCCTGAGAGCTGTGAATTACTATCTCCAGGTACCCAGGAATGAAATGCCTTGTAGGCAAGCTCATTCTTCATCGAGTGTCTGACAGAAATTGAGAAATGAAGATTAAAAGACAGACTCTGCTTTAGAACGAATCTGCAATTATTGATAATGAACTTACATGTGTGATCACCAAACTACCAGGGATAACGCTATCAAAATCCAAACAAGATTAAACACGGAAACCAATGATTATGAACCGGACATGTAGGGGTTTCATACTTTGTTAAGACTGGAGTTGAAAAAACTTTAAAATATCCAAAATGATCCTGAAAACATGAAGCACAAAACAAAATAAATAACACACAATGGAAAAATAAACAGAAAAACAAATGAATGGACCGTTTTTCGTTCCTGAGAGGACTTTTTACTTTAGGAAGTTTATATGCTGTATTGTGTCGAACATACACTTTTCAATAGAATAAGTATATGGCACATATGTTTATGTTTGCTCATACTCTCCTGCATCACACTCAAAATGTGGAAAGACCTCCCTCAACGCATCAGAGCCTCCTTCTCACTTCTTGAATCCCGCAAGAAGCTGAAGACCTGGCTTTTCAAATAACACTAGGTGGCCTAGCGCCCAGCGGCGGCCGGCATGGATCAGAGGTAAGGGGGTGGGTGGCAGGAGGGGGGAGGACGGGGGAAGCGGTTATAAGAAAATAATTAAATAAAAACTTACCTTCTCGCCGCTTCTTCGCTGTGTTTCTCCTACATAGTCCTCCGTCGCTCCTGGCACAGGAAGCACACCCAGGCCCCCAGTCAGCTAATCACAACGCTGCCTTAGCAGTGTTGTCTTTGATCTGAGAGCGGGTTTTGGCGCTCAAACGCTGACTGAAGGCCTGAGAATGTTCTCCACGTAGGCTGCGATGCAGCCTGCATGGAGAACATGCGAAGTGCGCAAGACTGTTTTGGGCGCCCCGAGAGAGCTGGCCAAGCAATCATTTCGCACTGAGGAGGGTCCTGCCTACCACTCCTCCCCTGCCCCCATCCCCTCACGCAAAGCTGCGTAAGTAGGAGAAAATAAAATGATACTAACGCAAGTTATTATCATTTTATTTTCCCTTTGTTTCACTGCAAAAATGCAGTGGGGCGACGCTCCTCCAGCTTAGCGGAGGAGCCGCCACTGCTAGGGCCTTCACACCTGCTCAAGTGCCTGGATACCCTCACAGGGGATAAGCGTGCTGCACAAGTCCACGTAACATAACATAATATAGCATTTGTGTGTATGGTGTTAACCGGTATTGACTTGTCTACATAATGTGGCATCAATTTTGAAGGGTTGTGTAAGAGAAGACTGCTACTTTCACTTCACCAGATACAGGCCTCGCATACAAGAGCTAATGCCAATAACAATGGATGATCCGGTTCAAAAACATTTATAAAAGCTAGTCTGTCTCTCCATGCAAATGTGGTCCACTGGATTGTCACTATTCTCATTTAATCACTGATTTCAGATTATTGACGGAAGATAATGCTCATAAGCAAAATTGGAAGCGTAAAGTTTAAAGTAATTTACACACGCAAACTACATTTTTAATTAGAGTTTTATTATGTTACTTTTTTTTGAGCCACTGAAAGATGAATAGATTTCCAGAAGATACACAAACTAAATGAAAGCACTTCCAAATATTCTTTATGTGCTGTACAGAAAAATCTCTAAAGAACAGTGCATATGAAAATATTTAGTGTTACACATTACGCCCTTCATTGAGTTATTAATCATCATTACACATTATGTTGCTTTAAATAAATATTTTAGTATGTGTAAACATACAGTAGAATGATACATTTGCTATTACAGGGGTACTAAAATTACTTAAAAAAATTAACACTATGATTCTTCCATGCAACAAATCTGTTTCAGGGAATCATTGTCAGTTAAACGCAAATACACATTCAAACTTCTCTCTCCTTCCTTCTCGCTAGGTTTGTTCACTTTTATTTTGTGTACCTTGTACTGATTACCAGCACTTTTTAAAATTTCTCTCCTCGAGTACCGGAACTTCTCCTCGGACACATACAGTACCGGTACTCGTAGGGGCCAGGCCTTGACGCAGGTGCTGCTCCTCTCGTTAGCTCTTACCTCCGCAGCATTACACTGATGCACAGAAGAAGCCTTGGCAGAGCTGGCACAAAAGCGCCAGAGCAGCAGCTCTTGTCACTAGAACACAGCAATTTGCATGTGATACTAGCCGGTCATCAGAGCAGGAGTGAGGCGACAGGGTGTTTGGTTTACCCTTTGATCTTTCACGTCTTTCACATCTTTGACTGTAAAACCTAATGGGCAGGGGTCTGCGGTGCATTCTTCAGGGCAGTATAGATTTTTAGTATGTCCGTTGTTTTAAATGACTGAAAATCTTTGCTCATCAGCAATTTAAATTAAACATTTTTACTTTTTGTAGAGTGGTTTGGTGCTTTTAAAACCTGCAACTTCGTGTTTCGTATGGGAAATCAGACAGAAACCAAATGTGACAGGGGGCACCATGGAATGTATGACACTTTCAGACAGTTCTGGATTTAAGTTATCAATGCTTTTGCATTCTAGGACTTGTAGTTGTGGTGTTGCGGTCTAGCTGTTTACGAACATGTGACCGCGCAGGGCACGTCAGGAGTTGCGGCGGCCATTAGGCAGAAGGGCGTGATTATCGCAGCGGCCCGCACTCTTCCTCCGAGTACGGAATAAAGTTATTCAACCCCCCAACGCGTCTCCCTTCATCATTCCAGGTGGAGACCCTACATTACCAATTGGCGACGAGGTGGTGCACACCTCGAGAGGCTGCAACCTCGATCCCCGCTTGCACGCTGCCACGCTGCACCAGAAGATCGGAGGGGGACTGCTGCGGTGGGACACACGGCCCGCAGTGCCGATCCCGCTTTCACTCGACTGGCGCTCACCAGTTGCTGCAGTCACCAGGGGCCGCCATGGACACCGGCAAGCAGAGTACCGTCGCCGAGTCAGCAAGGCTGCATAAGGGGCGGGCACTCATACAGTAAGTGCCTAATTCATGTCCTAGCGCACGTGGTGGGAGCACACCGCCTACAGGGGTCTGCAATCCTGAACTGCCATGCCTGCTTCATCATCCAGATCACAGATCCCCCAGCACCTCCAGAGGGATACCTGCCAGCCACCGCGTGCTTGCAATAGTGCTGCCTCCCCACACTGCCCCCCACGCCCAGCGCTCTGCATAGCAGTGGGAAGCGTTCTGGCTAGCTACTGCCCTGACTCCAGGAGAAGCTACTGCAAGGTCACCTAGGGCCTACCCATAGGCTCCCGGCGCCGCCCCTGCCCACGAGTCCAGCCTGCCCACGGCTCCTGCGTCCACCTGTAGTGGTTCCAGCAGACCCAGTCCAGCTCCTTGCAAGGATGTGTGCGCAAACCTTCTCGCTCACCAACCCTGTTCCCTTCCTGCCGAAGCTTGGCGAACCGGCTATGAAATGGGTTGATTGGAAGGGTTACTTCCTGAACTATCTATCAGCTCTGGAAGATGAAGGGGAAGAAGCATTTTCGAGTGCACTCAAAAATATAATTTTATTGCACAACCTGAGACCGGAAGGTTTAAGAGTATATGAGAGCATGGTTAAAAAGACTAGGGGCCCCAACGATACAGATGTTTTTCAGCATGCCTTGGAAGACTTGGACAGTCATGATCAACCGGTGGTCTGTACTGCTATAGACCGGTACACTTTCTTCCAACGGAAGCAGACCGAAACAGAGTCAGTGGAAGATTACGTGGCCGCGTTGAAAAGACTGGCAGTGACTTGCAAATTTGGCCACCTTCATGATGATCTAGTACGGGATCAGATTATAATGCACACTGTCAATATGAACATACAAGAGAAATTGTGGGTGAGTGGGGACGCCCCCCTTAACGAGATCATAGCTATTGTGAAAAAGGCTGAACTGTCCAAAAGATGCGCAGCGGCAGCGAAAAAGGACAGTGAAAGCAAACCCACAGTGTGCAGAGTGACTGACACGAAAGCACACGTCGCAAAACCTCCACCCACGGCTGGGGCAAGATACAGCAAGAGGCCGACAACGAAAAGTACAGGACCCAACAAATCACCTGGCGACCAAAAATGCAGTTGTTACAGATGTGGGAGCCACACGCACATGGCTAATGACAGACGGTGCCCGGCATTCCGAGTTAAATGTTCCTTTTGTGGGGTGGTGGGGCATTTCGGCAAAGTCTGTAGAAGGAAACCCAGCTGCGCCACAGTCAAATGTGTAATGTACGAATCTGAAACCGAGGGGGTGGAAGGGGACGCTGAGGACGACAGTATTTTGTGCATTGATGACCAGATTCTGGGAATAGAGTGCTATAGTAACAGGAAACCCTCTTGCTTGTTAACCATAGGGGTGTCCAGGTTTCCATGGTAGCTGACTCAGGGTCCCCATACACCATAATTCAAAGGAACATTTGGGAAAGGGACTTCGTCACCACCTTAGGTAGTCATTTACACCCCACTGATGTCTACCCAGTCACCTTCACAGGGGAGAAGATTCCCATGGTAGGCTTCCGCCAACTCCAGTTTGAATTCAAGGGGAGGACCTCCGTAGGCAAACTATACGTGGCAGAGAAGGGCCCCTCCGTCCTGGGGTGGGCTGATCAAGGGGCGTTGGGTATCCAACTCAACCCAGGTGGTGAAACACAAGTGCTAATGGCGGACATCCCGCCGCCGCCGGAAAATGTAAAGCTGAAAGAAGATTTTCCAACAGTCTTCGGTGGGACCATAGGCAAGCTTTCAAAATTTATGCACAAAATCTGCCTTAAAGAAGGAGCCACACCAGTATGCCACAAAGTCAGGAACATCCCGTTCAATTGCAGGGAGGCCGTGCAGACGGAACTGATGCGCCTGGAAGACAACGGCGTAGTTGAACCCATCGAAAGTGCCGAATGGCTGGCACCCTTGGTGGTAGCCCACAAACCGAGTGGGAAGGTGTGCCTCTGCATAGATCTCAGGGAGCTGAACAAAAACATTTTGGTGGATAAATTCCCGCTCCCAAAACATCAGTGAAATGTTGGCTCAGACCAAAGGGGTCAAATGGTTCTCCACCATAGACCTCACAGCGGCTTATCACCAAATTTCGCTTCACCCCTCCTGACGGAAATTAACGTCCTTCATCACACCGTTCGGATG
Source organism: Calotriton arnoldi (assembly GCA_963921515.1). Lineage (NCBI taxonomy): Eukaryota > Metazoa > Chordata > Amphibia > Caudata > Salamandridae > Calotriton > Calotriton arnoldi. The sequence continues at coordinate 108,808 of CAWUFW010020665.1, read as the reverse complement.
TTACAGATTCTGGCGCATGCCGTTCGGCCTAGCATCAGTGGCCGCCGTCTTTCAAAAACTTATGCACAAACTATTTAAAGACATCGGTGGAGTCCTCTACTTCCAAGATGACATACTGGTCATGGGAAAAACCAAACAGGACCACGACAAAAAGCTGCTGGCGGTGCTACGGACACTGTCGATCAATGGTCTCACGGCAGAATGGGACAAATGCAAGTTCGGCCTACACTCCGTCACATACTTGGGGCACGAAATAAGCGACAGTGGAATTTCCCCAAAGAAAGCCAATGTTGAAGCTATCATGTCTGCACCCACACCCCGAAACAAGGAGGAAGTGCGTTCGTTCCTGGGACTGGCCGAATTCTATAGTAAATTCGTACAGAATTTCGCTACCAAAACACATCACTTACATCAAATCTTGAAGGAGAAAAATGCCTTCAGCTGGTCGGCCGCCTCCGAGGACGACTTTGAGCAGATCAAATGAGACATTTGCGACGCCGTTCCCTACATGGTTTTGACGACTCCGCCGCTTCCATCTTGACCACAAATGCCAGTGACAAAGGCCTTGGGGTGATCCTATCACAGCTGTCCACCGATGGCATGGAAACCACCATCAGTTTTGCCTCTCGTTCCCTCGCTCCCAATGAGGTGAAGTTCAGCGTTATTGAAAAGGAGATGCTCGCAGCCATTTAGGCCATGGAGAAATTTCGCCAGTATCTCTGGGGCTCCTGGTTCACCCTCAGAATGGACCACAAGCCTTTGGTCAAAGTCCTCACATCTAGCGGCCATGCCAGTGCCACACCGCGCATCTCCAAGATGACCCTCCGACTGCTGGACTTTGTGTACGATGTCGAATACTTACCTGGAAAGAAGAACAGAGTGGCGGATTACCTCAGCCGCTCGGCAGCAAAGGAAGGAGTGCCGACACACACGGAATGGGACGAATACATGATAGCGTTCACGACAGACCAGTGAGAAGTGATCAGTGCACAAGACTGGAAGGCCGCATATGACGCAGATCCCCAACTCGTGTGCGTGAAACAGTTCATCACGCACGGATGGCCGGTGAAGAGGCACGTGGACAACGACCTCAGGAAATTCTGGGAGGTGCGAGACGAACTCTCCGTCAGTGATGACGCTATATTTTTACTACGGGGAGACAAAGTCGTTCCTCCGCAACAGTTACTAGACCGCTTGCTCACCATCCTGCACGAAGGCCACTTCGGAATAGTGAAATCGAAGAGACAAGTTAAACAATCGTATTGGTGGCCAGCTGTCAACAACCAGGTGGAGAAGTATGTGAGGGCGTGTGAGCAGTGCAGCAATGCGGACAAATCACTGACCTTGCTATGACCACCTCATGGGAAGTTCATTACACCCAACGGCCCATGGGAGGAGTTGTCCGTCGACATTTTGGGCCCCATTCTGGACTCCTGGGGTGTACCCAAATACATAATTGTCCTCATCGACCGATACTCCAAATGGCCGGAGGTTGAAATATGTGAGAGAACAGATACGGAGACAGTCATTGCCTTCCTTACCTCGACTTTCCTGCGAGAAGGAATTCAGAAAATCATCACATGCGACAACGGTCCCCAATTCATGTCGGACAAGTGGAATGCTTTCACCAAAAGAAATGGTGTCACGACCAAACACACCCCCGTGTACCACCTCGCCGGCAACGGCCTAGCAGAACGGTTCAACCGGGTGCTTATGGGGTCCGTGCAAGCTGCCATCAGTGCGGGCAAGAATTGGGAACTCGAAGTCAGGAACACCGTCTGGGCATATCGCATTACACCCACCCTGACTGGCTACAGTCCATTCAAGATCCTACGTGGCCGGGAGCCGTTTACACATGACAATACCGCTTGGATGAACCTCACATTACAAAGCAAATGGTCCCCCGGCAGTGGTCAGAAGCAACTTGGAGAAGGCTCAGAAACTCTATACGGATAACTACAACAAAAGCACGGAGTGCGAGACGTCTCCTTTGTAAAAGGGGAATGGGTCAGGGTGAAGCTGGGCCAAATGCATAGGAAAGGTGACAGCAAGTTCAGCGAGCCCTTACAAGTCAGAGAAACATACTCTCGTTCTGTTCTGTTAAGCGATGGAAAGATATGGTCGCACAGTAGAATGGCCAAATGCAATAAAGTGATCGGATGGAACAAAGATGACACATCTACAAGCAATGCTTGTTGGGATCTGGATAATGAGGAAGATGGACGAGCCACAAGCACACCAAGCAATGATACGATGAGAAACATTGAAAGTGCTGCTCACACCGCAAAGGAACAAAGTTATTCTGAAACTACACGACACTACACACCCCAAGAATGCTATGACATCCGCGAACCACACACCACGCAGGGAACTCCCATTGCTCACAACAGGGGCCCGGGAGAGAGCACAGGGGAAGCCAGTTTACATGCAAGAGAAGCACTGGGGACACAGGTACCCCTCACACGCACCCGCACAGGTAGAGCTATTGTGTTACCTAAGAGATACAGAGAATTTGATATGTAATCTCCCCGCAATGTTCGCACTTTGTATGTTTCCTTCCTTTCGCTCAGGTAACTCCATCCTATGAAGCATGTAGTAAGGTATTGTTTCCGGGCGCCTCAGGGCATTGGCGCCAATTTGCCTAGTTTTGAATAAGCAGAGCCAGCGCTCTATTGTTGTGTTGTTTAAGGGGGAAGATATGTGGTGTTGCGGTCTAGCTGTTTACGACCATGTGACCGCGCAGTGCACGTCGGGAGTTGCGGCGGCCATTAGGCAGAAGGGCGTGATTATCGCAGCGGCCCCACACTCTCCCTCCGAGTACGGAATAAAGTTATTCTACCCCCCAACGAGTCTCCGTTCATCATTCCAGGTGGAGACCGTACATTACAGTAGTTTCCTTTTTTTATTGTAAGCAATGTTTTTTAAAAATTCAAGCACGCAAAGCTTTGATGGCAAAAATCAGAGACTGGTCAAATATAGATGTCACATGGCATTACCTGATTTACTAGTTTACTGCTACGCCTTTCAGTTTAAGAATGTCCGCATGCTTGCTAACAGAACCGATAAATCAATGATAGGCTCACTTTTTGAGGCAATGCTGACCGACCTGTCCCAAGGACAAACTCATTTCCTTTTGAAATATGGAAGCACAAAGATTTTTAAAAAGGTGAGGCTCAAGATTTTGAAGTCTGCATTACATACGTGGATGTATGTACGGAATACTCTGAGAGTCCCATATTTTTCATCATGGTACCGATTTGGGACTCTCCAGGTACCCCGGAGTGCTTGAGGGATCAACTAAGTCAGCCTTTGAAATCGGGGGGTATTTGTTATTGGGCAGACGTTAAGGTAGGCATACATTTGATGAGTTGGGAAGCATTGTGTAATTGCACTAATGGTCTGTTGACAAGGTTTAAATAATATCAATTGAGTTCCTGGTGGCTAACACAAGACTGGGTAGAGGAGGAGGAATCCAAATTTGATCAAATTATGAGAATTGGTCAGTGGAAAAACAAAACATCTTTTTGGTACTGGGCTTTTTTGGAGATGAGTGTGAAGATCGAGACTGAAATGTTAAAACTGTGGGGTGAAGAGTTCAACGATGAGGATTTGATGCAAATGTGGAGTGACTCATAGTATATTACGACAAGTAGTAAAACCGGCACCACTTAAACGGAATCACCTATTTACTACTTATAGAGTTTATTGGTCTCCTGCAAAGCTCTCCCAAATCACTGGTAATACCTATATCTGTCCCAGGTGCACGTTAGTAGCAGCTGACGATATGCACTTGTTTATGTCATGTCCAAAAATAGTACCATTTTGGAACTAGATATGTGACTTTGTGGGAGAAATCATTGGGATACAAATTAAAATGAGCCCTAGTGTAATTTTCTTTGGATTAATTACAGATCATGAAGTGCAAATCACAACAGTTGAATCAAAGTTTTTGTTTTATGTAGTTCTGCTGGCAAGGCGCGAGATTTGCAGGTTCTGGAAATCCCAAAATTCTCCGTCCTTTTCTGAGTGCCTTAGGAATATTATTTATACATCTGAATCGGACATGGCATGCGATTTAAGAAGTAGAGAGAACATTTGGGCTCCGTTGGTAAGGTGGAGAGAGAAGGAAACGTGAGTCCTATGATTATGCCACCTACACTGCCGGCCATGTTATCTCCTATCCTTGGGCAGTCTCAGTTTGTAGAGGAGATGGAAGTGGAAACAGTAGTATACTTGTGGGCCGCTACTCTTCCTTTTCCTCTTATGGTCTATGGTCTGGTTTCCTCCTGTAAGACCTAGAGGGACTAGAGTATAACCCAGCAAGAAATTTGGCAAAATGAGGACAAAAAAAAATAACGTAGATGTCACATAACATGGAGTCACTTGGGTGCTCCCAAGTCCCTGACCATATATTATTTGGGTGTATGTACCCATCATACATATAACCAAATAACAATGACTATAGTTATGACTTTTTTTTATAGCGAATAAGGAATCCTTTAAGGGCACAGCTTCTGGCATTGGCTCTATTCATTCAATAGGCTGGCAGTGAATCCTTCTATCTCTTGACATCTGTTTGGATAAGAGATAAGTTTCATCCTGGCAGAATATGCATACTCCACATTAGAGGCCCTTCTTATCCCTGAAATGGAAAAATAATGCAGGAGGTGGTTAATGCACTTTCTGAAAAGATCTGAGTCCATTCTAATCAAAGGGTCACCTCATCATAAAATTACCTGCAGGCCAAACGTTAAAATCCTTGTCATAATGCTTAGTGAGTTATGACCAGGAACCAAGGAGCTGCAAGACATACATTTGGAACCTAACTGATTTTTTTCCTCAATCCTTTGTTATTTTAAGGTTGCTATAAAAGAGGTTCACTTTGGGTAGTGATAAACACTTATTAGTAAATGCTGTGTTTATGGTTATTAGTGTCAAAACTATCGGTCAGATACTTCTGACTTTCTTACGATGCATGCAGATTTCTTGCATACAGAGCTTGGAAAGGTCGAAACCCTAGCCCAACCCCTTGCTCTGCCCTTAGCCCCACCCTTATCCCCGCCACACACTCCACCCCAGTCCATCGCTCTATTTAGTGAGTACCTGCACTTATCTTTTCTCATATAAAGCACTGGTTTTAAGAAAACATATATTTCTTTGCACCACACATGCTTGGTAGAAATACTGAGTGTGATTTATGTATGAATTATATTTATAAAGTGTGAACCTCAGCTTCAAGTGAAGTAGAGCATTGTAAATAAACAGCAAGACATCCTGCAAGTGATAACATTTGTACATATTGATATATCACTGGAATAGAAAATACAAGACACTTGAGAATGGCATTTGGTTGGAAGGGTAGTGAGAGTGATGAGCATACATTGTGCTTTACAGATAGGTGTCAAATAAATTGGAATTAACTGCCTACTTGGTAATTTCTCTGCATGCTCTAACAAAAAGTGGCCTGAGGTCATGTGAATGCAAGCACAATACCTCTTGGATCAAACTGATTTGAGGAATCTGAAAATATGCATGTGCTTTTGCAGCAAACTGTTATTTTAGGATAAAGGCCTTTGCCAAGATTATTTTTAAATACTTTCTTTAATAATAATAAGTTACTAGTTTTTGTTAAAACGTAATGCCTTTTGTCCTCTTTATGTTATCTGTAATTTAATGACATTTTTTCTTTTTTTTTAAGTGGTTTATTACTTATTGTTTTAGGCTGTTCAAGTGGGCCACCTGAGAATGATGTCTATTAAAAAAACTGTCATTGATGTTTCTTCGCTTTTTCATATTTGTGATGGAGAATACCAAATAAAATTTTATTACCACTGAGTCTCGGTTCCTCGTCCCTTACTAAACACGAGTCGAGTCCTCATCCAGTGAAAGGCAACTCACTTTCCCAAAAGTTTTTAAAAATATTTTAAAAAATCCTCTGTCCTTCCCCCTGGATTATAATTTCCTCCTCTGCATATAACAAAGTTTGTAGGCACTAAGCACAAGCCACAGGAGTTCAAGTTGATGGAGGGGGAAACAAAGGCAAGGAAAGCTTGACTGGTAGTAATGAAGATTACTGGTAAGTAACCAGGACATTGCTACTACTCTTCTAATAGGAGATGGATGTTAAAGAGCTGAGATTTGAGACTTGTGTTACAATAATCAAAACTGTCTTTAAGAGAAGCAGCAAAGCAAGCAAGAGGACTTAATTTTCCTTCACCCATCTGCACAGGAAGTGAAAGTGACATCATTGGATTCCCCATCATTCACCTGCACAGAAAGTGACATCACTGGATTTTTCCTCACCTATCCACACAAGAAATAACATCTCTGGTTTCCAATCAAAACTGTCTTTAAAAGAAGAAGCCAAGCAAGAGGATTTAATTTCCCATCACCCATCTGCACAGTAAGTGACATCAATGTATTTTCCATCATCCATGTGAACAGAAATTGACATCATTGGATTTCCCATCACCCATCTGCACAGGAAGTGACAACTCTGGTTTCCTCCCAAATGTTTCTTTAAAAGAAGTCAAGCAGGAAGATCTAATTTCCCATCATCCATCTGCAAATGAAGTGACATCACTGGTTTCCCAGCCACGGCACCCTGTGCTCATTTTTCTCATAGGGCGTACTTAATAGCGGCTGCAGCACACATGCGCAGCCAGACTCCACGACGCCGGTATACGAGGAACCGCCCTCGACTGGATCCGCTCCTTTCTCTCCAGCAGAACCCAAAGGATCAGACTCCCTCCCTTCCTCTCCGAACCTACAGAGATTAACTGCGGAGTACCCCAAGGATCCTCGCTCAGCCCCACGCTCTTCAACATCTACATGGCCCCCCTCGCCGCCATCGTCAGACAGCATGGGCTCAGCATAGTATCGTACACCGACGACACCCAGCTCATCCTCTCTCTCACGAAAAACCCCGAAGACACCACACTCAGCTTCCAAGAAGGAATGAAAGACATTGCAGCCTGGATGAGCGACAGCTGCCTAAAACTGAACTCGGAGAAGACAGAGGTCCTCGTCCTCGGACCCACCCCCACCGCGTGGGACAGGTCCTGGTGGCCCCCTGCCCTCGGAAACCCACCCACCCCGACGGACCACGCCCGGACCCTCGGCATCATTCTAGACTCCTCCCTCACCCTGACCCGCCAGATCAATGCCGTCGCCTCCACCTGCTTCAACTCCCTCTGCATCCTCCGCAAGACCTTCAAGTGGATCCCCCTGAATGCAGAAAGACCGTCACCCACGCACTCATAACCAACAGACTGGACTACGGTAACGCCCTCTATGCCGGAATCAACAAAACCCTGCTACACAAGCTCCAAACCATCCAGAACACCGCAGCCAGACTCGTCCTCGGAACCCCACAACACGAGCACATGACCCAGCACCTACGAGACCTCCACTGGCTCCCCATCGAGAAGAGAGTAACCTTCAAACTACTCACCCACGCCTACAAATCCCTCCACAACATCAGACCCAAATACCTCAGCGAAAGAGTCTCCTTCCACGTACCGAAAAGGAACCTCCGCTCTGCCTACCTCGCCCTGGCAGAGACCCCACGCATCCGCAGAACCAGAGCAGGTGGAAGTTCCTTCTCCTACGTCGCATCAAAGACCTGAAAGGAGCTCCCAGTCAACATCAGACGGTACCCCACTCTGCACACCTTCAGGAAGAGCCTCAAGACCTGGCTCTTCGACTGATCAGGAGCTGCACCCCCCCAGCGCCTTGAGACCCTCACGGGTGAGTAGCGCACTTTATAAATCCCTGATTGATTCATTGATTGATTGATGCGCACAGTGGATGCATTGGTGGCATGCCAAAGGCACCCCATAGGCAAGTCCATCTGCCTCCATCTGTGCCTGGACTGCACCCATTGCCAGGCACCCTCGTTCTCCCCGTACCTACTGCCTGGCTGCTGCTCTCCTCTGTGCTTTCAACCCCAGCTGCTTCTCGCCACTCTGCTGCCACACTGCACCACACAACATGGAAGGAGCATTCACATGCACCTCCTGTAAGTTTTCATGCACTTTCCCAAAGCCTATGCTCACCACACCTGCACCAATGGCACCCAGCACCTCACTTGTTCACACTCACACAAACCTGCTACACGCTCATGCTCAGACAGGCCACTAACCACCCACATACATGCCACACTTGCATGCATATTCCTCATCACCTGCTAGCTCACCAAACATGCCAATGATATATGGGACCTACTGAATGACCACGACATGGACCTGTTCTTTCTCACGGAAACATAGCTAAACCCAACCTCTGCACTGGACCTACTGAACGACCACAACATGGACCTGTTCTTTCTCACAGAAACATGGCTAAACCCAACCTCTGCTCTGGACATTGCTGCAGCTATCCCCACTTACTACAAGATTGTCAGTAAAAACTGTCAGCACAAGCTCATGCTCAGACAGGCCATTAACCACCCACATACATGCCACACTTTCATGCATGCTCCTCATCACCGGCTAGCTCACCAAACGCGCCAATGACATATGGGACCTACTGAACGACCACGACATGGACCTGATCTTTCTCCAGGAAACATGGCTAAACCCAACCTCTGCACTGGACATTGCTGCAGCTTTCCCCACCTGCTACAAGATTGTCCATCAAAACTGTCAGCACAAGCCCAGGGATGGAGTCGTCATCATATTCAAAGATACTATCAACTGCACCACCTACACAGACAACCCCACTCACTACATGGAACACCTCATGTTCAAGATACACATCACAGCCAAGTTCTCCCTGGACACAACCCTTGTATTTAGAACAACAGGAGCCTGCATCAATTTTGCCAGCAACATCATAGACTTCACAGCAACCCTCATCCTCAGTGCCAGAATCTTCATCATCCTCGGAGATCTTAACATTCCCCTCGAGGATCACACTGGCCCAAACTCAATGTCCCTACTAGAAAACCTCAGAAACCTTGGCCTCACTGAGCACGTTACCGAACCTACCCACACCGCCAGACAACTATTGTACCCAATTTTCCCCTCAATCAGGAACATCACAGTCAATAACTAGCAACTATGATCTGGACAGACCATACACTCTGTTTCAGCATACCCAACCCCCACCACCACAGACCTACCACCACCAGAACTGCCCAACGCAGCTGGGAAAGCATTTCAGAAAAAAGATGGGCATTGTAGGACTTGGCCTTTTTGGCTAAAGTTCCCTAAACTTTTTGCTTTCCCCCTAGACAGTTTTCCTGACATAGAGTTGCCAATTTAGATGCTTTGGGTACTTTGCCACTGCTGATCAGTGTCAAAGTACAAGGGTTCCCTATGTAAAGTACAATGGTAATAGGTTGGCCATGATTGGTATGTTTGCCTTACTAGTAAAGGTCCCTAGTGATGTGCACTGTGTGTGCAAGGGCTAGTAATGCAAAGGCGTGCAGAGAAGGGAACTCATGCCTTCAGTGTAGGGCCTGCGCGCAGTTTGCTAAGTTAGCATGTTGTCCTGACAAGTGCAACCACTTGTCAGGCCTTACTTTCCCTTTTGTGTACACTGTGGGCACCCCTGTGGTAGGTCCCGGGTAACCCCTGGGCAGGGTGCAGTGTAGGTAAAAGGCAGGACATATACTGAGGTGTGTGCTATGTCCTGACAGTGAAAAAACACTCCATTTCGTTTTCACTGGTGAAAGGCCATTCTGTCCATAGGACAGAATGGGGGAGGCTGGGTATGGTGTTTTGTTGGCCTAGTTTCCTATAAGTTTATAATGGAGAGGTGAAGTTTAGTATGTATGAACTCCCAGTGTCATAACACATCTTTCTATGAAAGTGGTTTTGTCACTGTGTGTTCAGAAACCACTCTTTTAGAAAGTGGCTGAGTTTTGTGATTTAAGCATTTCTGTGTGTCTCTGCTGAATGTGGATTGACTGTCTGGATCTGAGATGGGAGGGGGTGAGATGGCACCTGGCTGACCTGCATCTGGAGAGTATGCGAGGAGAAACCCCGGGAGGTGAAGAGGCCTGGGTTGCAGCTATAAAACAATTGACCCATCTCCTGCTAAGTGATTAAGGATCCAGACCCCCAGTATCAAAGGGAGAAAGGTGACACTGGGAGGGAGACACCCAGAACTGATTTAGGCAGGGGTCAGGGACTCCTGAGCACAACAAACTTCAAAGACATGAAGGGGTATAACTAAGAGAACTGAAACCCCTAGAATTTGGTGTAATTTTGAATGACGAAATGGACAGGTCGAGTCTGCATAGGCTTTGACCTCTTTCGTGGTCAAGAAGAACCTCTGCAAGGAAGAAGTTGCTGAAGAAACTGCTGGATAGGACTGACCCTTGCTTCGTGATCTGGGGCTGGCCTGCAGTTTGTAGCTTTTACTAAGGAAGAGACTGAAGGGACATTGCTGTGGGTGGTGTCCCCCCTTCTTGAACAGGACTGTGCTTTGTGCTGTGTCCTGAACCCCAAGGGCCCGAGGTGAGCTGGCTCCCTGTTTGGAAACACAGGAACATAAAAGTTTCCGGAGAAGTCCCAAGCAACGCGGTGTGCACGTGCTTTTGCAGCTTGAGACCCTCAGAAGTTGTGCCTTGTGATCGTGGGCACGCAGGAGTAAACTGAGTCTCGGACGCGCAGGGTGCGTGTCGTGGTGCAAGCCGAGGCGTTGGGGAGGAGCGCCTGGTCGTTGTGTGCACCGGGAGACGAGGTGAGACTCGGACGCGCAGGGTGCGTGTCGTGGTGCAAGCCGAGGCATTGGGGAGGAGCGCCTGGTCGTTGTGTGCACTGGGAAAAGAAGTGAGTCTCCACAAGTGCTGAGGGCGGGTCTCGGTGTCCACTGAGACCGCCGGAAGGAGGGCCAGGTCATTGGGCCCTCGGAGTGCAGTAGTAGCGGCCCGGACCGGCAGTCCCGGAGGAGCGGAGTCGCCGGCCCGAGCTCACTGTGCCCATTGACGGAGATCTGGATCAAGGCCCAAGTCGCTGAAGCAGGGGAGGAGAGTGGGGTCGCGCCCCCCCAGGTAACGTGGATCACCACCTGGGGTGGGGTGCGGGCTCGGAGGGACACTCTCTCGGCCTCTCGCTCCTGGCAGCTGCGTGAGCCTGTTGCTTCGGCTCGGATCGAGGCCCGTGCTGGCCCAAGGAGGGGCAGTACTGGGGCCGGAATGAGAAGCGGTACTTTTGTGTCATCATTGATCCATGTCGGGGGCAACTGTTAATGGAGCACCTAGACTGTCGTATTACACTTTGCATTATTGCTGCTAACGAACTATCGAACTGTCGTATGATGCCTAACTCTATTTGTGCCTGACGAACTACATGCTGGGTGCGCTACGCACTGCGTTATTTTCCCTTGCAGAGTACATGATTGTAAGCGTGGCGCATTGCATTATTTCTTCATCGCACAGTACCTGATTATAACGTGGTGCATTGCATTATTTCTTCAGTGCACAGTACATGATTGTAGCGTGATGCATTGCTTTGTTTCTTCCTTGCACAGGGCATGCTGGTGGTGATACGCATTGCATTATTCCTTCTATTGCAAAGTACATGACTGTGGCGCTACGTATGGCATTGTTTCTCTATTGCACAGTTTAGGAGTATATCGTTACGCATTGCAGTATTTAGTTTCTTTTGCAATGTGTGTGATTCTAGCAATACGACCTACCTAACCTTTTGGAAACGGTTAGAAGTCAGCTTAACTGTTGGTTAGAAGCGGTGGTTGGGATTAGAACCTACCAATCCACCAGAAGGAATACTACCCATTATTATATGTTGGTTTTGTATCGTGTGGTCATATCGTATATCTTCTTGTATAAAGATTATACTCGTTTTATAAAAACTTGTGTGGAGTCTATTTGTGGTGACATCATTGGGTTGCTGTGAGTGTGGTTGCACATACTGTACACTCGTGCCTTGGAGATAAGCCTGGCTGCTTGTGCCAAGCTACTAAGGGGGGTGAGCAGGGCTATCTCAGACGGTGTCCTTACTTAGCCTAACGTTGAAACGAGGGGTTCGGATCTCGCACCCCTATGGGACAGGGACTCCTGCCTCCAGCATTTGGTGGTGGCGGTGAGGGATAAAAACCCCCACTTCCAACAGGCATCCACCCTCTTCATGCACACAAGCAACTTGTCAAACTAATATTTAGGAGTTGAAGATCAGAATGTTTTCAATCACTTACCAGAATATGTAGGAGGGGAGGATTATGAGTATGACAAATTTGAACTGGCTGTCAAATAATTAGAGAATCACTTCTAAGGGAAAGTAAAGTTGGTGGTAGGTCAACACAAATTCTTTACATGTGTACAGGCTCCTAATGAATATTTGAAAGTGCTTGCAGCGTATTGTGAGTTTGAAGGTTTCACTTCACAATTAATACGTGATCAGTTTGTATCAAGGTGTCATTCTAAGAATATACAGCAAAAGTTATTAGCATGCAGGAACACCTCGCTTCATGAGGCCATTGATATTGCAAAGAGTACAGAAGCTTCTTTGAAAGACTTTAAACTTCTAGGAGCAGAAAATAAGCACTTATGTATGGCAAAAGTTTATTCTTAAACAATTCCACACAATAAGCAATCAGTAATGCAAGGGTTTTAGTGTCAGTTTTAATAGAGGTACTTTTCACCGAACCAAGCACATCTATGTGTTTTAGGTGTGGATCTTCATCACATTTATCTAATTTCAAAAATTGTCTTTCCACTACAGAAGAGTGTTGGAAGTGTAAGGAAACCGGTCACTTTGGGAACATATGCAGAGTGAGTAGGTGTGTAGGGATTAGAAGTTTACAAGCCTGAGTGTTGAATGATGAAGAGGATATCAACAAGAGAGTGGAAGAATTAGTTCTTTCCATTGATTGTATTGAAGTATTGAAGTTGTTTGTGTTCACAGCAATAAGTAGTACAACAACCTGCATATTCCCATTTTAATTGATGACATTAATATTAAGCTATTAGCAGATTCGGGTGCAAAGATTACAACAAAGTGTTTCAGTAATACATGGAACAGTGGCCTGACAAAAAATTATTGCCTCTTAATGTCAATACCACTGCATTTGAGGTTAGGAGGATTGAGTTAGTGGGAAGACATTTTTGGAAAGACATTAATTTTGAGACCAATACTGTCAAGGGGAATTGTATGTAGTCCACAATCGCATTAATGTTTTGGGCTAGTGGCACCAGGCAGATTAAATTTCATGATCAGACCTGGTCACAGGCATCCTGTTACTCTTATCGATGCTGTTACAGAAAAGAAAACATGGAAAGAGACATTCAAAAATGTATTCAAGGATAAAGTGGGAAAAATCAAAAACTTTGCCCATATTATCAAGGTCAAAGAGGATAACGTTCCAGTCAAACACAAGTTGTTCCTCATAATGTAAGAAAGGAGTTATCATCAATTTTACAGAGAATGCAGGATTATAAAATAATTTAACATGTCGATGTCAGTTTATGGCTTTCACCTTTTGTGCTGGCTAAAAAATAAATCTGGTGAAGTGCATCTTTGTGTTGATTTAAAATAACTTAGCGCTGCAATTTGGGTGGAAAATGTTCCTCTTCCATGCACTGAAGACTTAATCAATGCTGTAGGTCAGTCCAAATGCTTTTCAAAACTCGACCTTAGGGCAGCTTACCATCAGGTCATTCTAGATGAGAAATCCCGTCATCTCACGGCTTTTGTCAAACCTGATGGAATGTTCCAGTTTTGTCGTATGCCATTTGGGGCTGGCCACAGCTGCATCGATATTTCAAGAAGTAATGACAAGAATGTTTGAGAACATGTCAAATGTGGTATCATTTCAAGATACAATTGATCTTTGCCGACACTGTACAGGAGCATGATAAATGTGTTGAGGAGGATTTGTCCATTGTGGAAAATAACAGTGTAACTATCAGAGAGGACAAATGTGTATTTGGTGTAAATAGACTACTTATGACAAGTTTTGACTTCAGAGTGGGTTAAACTTAAACCCAGTATTGATGATGGCATTGTGAACACTCTCATCCCACCAATAGGGAACAGCCTGGATCTTTTCAAGGGCTATGTGCATTTTACACCACATGTATTAAATAAATGTGTGGATCTGACTGAGTGTTTCAGGAATCTGCTAAAAAAAAGGCAGTTTGTATGGTCAGGTGCATGTCAAAAAATGTTTTGAGTGTAGTAAGTAGTGCATTTTATCGGCTCCCTCATTGCAACTTTATTTTGAAGGTCACACATTTTTTGTCCCTGTAAATGCCAGTGCATATGGAATGGGGACTGTTTTGTCTCAAGTAAAGAAAGGCATAGAAGTCACTGTAGGGTTTGCATCTAGAAGATTGAGGGACGTGGAATCGAGATTTCTGTGATTGAAAAAGAAATGTTGGCTTGTGTATAGGGAGTGGAGAACTTCAAGCCTTATCTCCAGGGAAGGATATTCTGTTTGATAACGGATCAAAGACCATTGGTAGAAAAAGATAAAAAAACACAGCCAAATTGGCTAGGTTGTCGACAAAATTATTAGAATTCAATTTTAAGGTGATTTACATTGCATGTGGGAAAAAATGTCAAAGCAAATTTCCCATCTTGTCCACCTGTCGAGGAAGATACTGGCCAAAATGAAGTACACAAGGAAATTGAGGAGTGTATTATTACTAAAGTTGAAGATCAAGTAATCTGTTCTGTTATGAATGTATGGTGCAAATGTTTGAAGGAGTTTTGAGGATGTTTTGAGCAAGGTTGTAACATTAGTAAAATAAGGATGGCCGAGAGAAAGAGCTCTAGAAATATCATCTGAACCTTATGAAAAATAGGAGGTGAGGATTTATCATAGGAAGGTGATATATTGATAAGAGGGGACAAGTTAGTGCCACTAGATTGTTTTCGTCAACATATTTTAGAGAGAGCACATGTAGGGCATCTTGGTATGAGTGCAACCAAGTGAAGGATAAGGAATGATTTCTGGCAGCCTGGTGTGGATGCGGATGTAGAAAGGTTGGTAAGGAATTATGTGCAGTGTTGTTACAGTGATAAGCATTTGGTAACTGCCATGCCTATGCCTGTACCTTTTGCTACTCCTGGTAAAGTGTGGCAGATAGATCTTTTGGGTTCTTTTCATATTTTACCTTCAAGGATGAGGTATTTCATAGTATTGGTGGACTATTTATCAAGCTGGGTGAAGGTACGGGTATGTCTGAACCCAACACTGATTCAGTGATTCATTTCTTCTATGAAGTTTTTGCTAGGGAGAGCACTGCAGAGGAATTGCTTATGGATAATGGAGTCCAGTTTACTTCAGCAGCGATGACAGCATTTTTAAACAAGTGTGGGGTGAAGCATTTATGTACACCATTGTATCACCCTCAAGCTAATGGAATGTATTCAGAGTGCTGTGAATTCTACGGTGGCTTGTGAAACTGCTGTCAGAGAATTGATTTGCACTTATAGGCCCACACCTCACTAGATTATGGGGGAGGAACCATTTGAACTTATAAGAAGGAGAAAAATTGTGTTTTCTTTATGTCCTTTTTGGAAAGTGGTGGTGATGGGTCAAAGGTGTGATATGACTGTGGCCAGCCACCATGCAAAATTATCGAGTGGCAAACACAGAGTTAGTCATTGTCAGAGATACTTGAAATGTAAAGATGAGAAGATCAGAAAAACCAGAATTAAGGTAAGAGATGTTGTGCGAATTAAAGATCCTGTGTTGTTAAGATATGGTTCTTCCAAATTCAGAAACCCGGTCACAGTTATGAATGTAAGAGGTAATGCTGTATGGGTATCGAATGGGCAATGGTGGAATTTGTCGAGAGTTGCCTGAGTAGGAAGAGATGACATGGAAAGTACACATGAGAGCTCTGTGGGTAATCCAGGAACTTCTGGGTTAAGAAAGAGTGATATGGAGAGCAAATGTGAGAGCTCTGCAAGTAATCCAGGAAGTGCTGGGTTAAGAAAGAGTGCTTGATTTAACAAATTGCCCAAGAGGTATGCTGACTGATTGAATGTTCTGGTTTACTATTATTACACTTTAGGCAATGTTTTGACATCAATAGAGGTAACTAGCTCAATCAATGTTTTGTTAGGTTTTTTTTTTAGTTTAATTTTGATTTATTGTTTTTCTTTGTTGTTATAACAGCAGCAAGGAAATATTTGCCATCTTCATAGATTTCATCGCACCTCCAGCTGCCTCCAGCCTCATCACCTCGTTACAAGACCGCAAGCTCTTGGAATTCTTCTGTAACAAAATCATCCCTATATACAGCAACTTCAACCCTCAATAGGACCCCATCATCATCACAACTCAACTTCCCATTATGGCCGAACAACGAACCCTGACCTCGTGGCTCACCGTCACTAATGTAGAACCAGCTGCTCCTATCAAGACCATCTTTGTTGGGCCTCATTGACTCTTGCCTTCACCACACCTTCACCAAAAGACACTACTGATCAGTGAAGCACTAACAACAATTATCAATGCCTCTATTGACATTTCCGGACAGCCCGAAACATGAAACGTGATGTCCCTGCTTAAGAAACCATCTGCTCACACAACTACACTTTCTAAGTACAGACCCATCTCCCGCTAACCATACCAACACTAGAAAAACTGTCACTCATGCCCTAGTCATCTGTAAGTTAGACTAAATGAACACCAAGCAACTCGCTAGAAGGCTACAAACTATTGAGTGTCTGATAGAAACTGAGAAATGAAGATTAAAAGACGGACTCTGCTTTATCAAAAATCTTAAATTATTGATAATGAACTTACATGTGTGATCACCAAACTACCAGGTATAACGCTATTAAAAGCCAAACATGATTAAACATGGAAACCACTTATTATGTGCCAGTCATGTGTAATTTCATATTTTGTTGGAACTTAAGATTTTTTTTTTACAAATATCCAAAATGATCACCGAAAACGTGAAACAACAAAGTAAATAAATATCATTCAATGGAAAATTAAACAGAAAAAGAAATGAATGGATAATTCGAGCATTTATACACCTTTTTTTGTTCCAAAGAGGACTTATTTACTTTAGGAAGGTTATATACTGCTCTTATCTATGTATTGTATAGAAGATATGCCTATCAGTAAAGTAAGGATCTGGCACATATGTTCATGTTTGCTCATAGTAGTTGTGCATATGGTGTTGACTAATAATGACTTTCCTACATAATGTGGCATCAAGTTTTGAAGGATTGTCTAAGAAAACACTGCTACTTTCAACTCATCAGATACCAGCATCGTAAACCAAGAGCTTATGTCAATAGCAATGGATTATCTGGTGCAAGAAACATTTATAAAAGCTATTATTTCTCTCATGCAAATGTGGTCTACTGGATTGTCACTTTTCTAGTTGAATCACCGATTACAGATTATTCACAGACAATAATGCACAAAAGCAACATTTGAAGCGAAATGAGTTTGAAGGGTACTTCCACATACAGACTTAATTGCGTATTAAATGCATGCTGTTTTATTGAAAGTTGCTTTTTTGAGCCACTGAATGAAGAACAGATATCCAGAACATACATAAGCTAAATGAAAGCGCTGGCAAGTTTTCATTATGTGCTACACACACAAATCTCTGATGTGCAGTGCATATGAAAATAGTTAGGGGCATATGGCGCATGGCAGCGCAGTAAGTCACCTTGGTACGCTACCCTCCGTCACGGGAAAAAGGCCAGGAATGCATCGTATTCATCTAATATGGCACATTCCTGTCCTCTTCCCTTGTGCTAGCGCCATTTTGGTAGCCTAGCGCCAACGCAGGCACCCTTGGACCATGGTGCTATGTAGTAGGCAGGATTGTTTTTGTGCAAAAAGGGGCGCCTTCGTACACAAAAACATTCCTGAGAGGCTTTTTACTTTTTCTCTGTGCGCTGAAGAATGCAGAAAGGGACACTGAGACGAGAGCACATTGCATTCCATGTATTTGAAGGGTTTCACGTCTTGTTCACAGTCTATGGCAATGCACTGCATTGATTCATGGCATTATTCCTGGCAAAATGCAGCACACATAGAAAGAGGATCAATAAATATATTTCTCCTCGTTACGCCTCCCTTGGGAAGGCATGAGATTTTGGCGCATTACGTACTTGTAAAACTGGGAATGAGTCAAAATCCATGAGTTGCATGGGAACACCCACAGTAACACCCATGGAACTCCTACCCAGAGCAGAGTAAGGCAACGCACCGATTTGCGCTGCATTGCCTTCCTCCAGATTTATGAAGCCACTCAGAGCCATGCAAAATGCCTTTGCTAGGCTTCATAAATCTGTCCTATAGGATTGCGTCATGCATGTACCACGTAGCGCGATGCATAATGTAAGAGACAATGGTCCCTACAAAAACCAAGTATATATTGGCAATGTTACACTGAACTACATTATGACCTGTGTTGCTTTTATCCAAATGGGATAAATGTGTTTATTAAGCGAACAATGCAAAAAAGAAAAGTAAAGTTTAAACAAAGTATAGTGGGTAAAATTGGGGTTGGAAATCACCAGATTTCCAGACCTCAGGCATTTGCAAACCTGGTGACTTTGACAACACAATACATATTTACAACAGTCACAATGTAAAGAACATCTTGTGCTCCACATGAATCCTTATGAACCAATTAGAGTCAAGATGTGGTTGTTGACGACGTTTCGATCCCAACTAGGGTGGGGGATCATCATCAGGACAGGAGGATACATGCCAGAGAAATAGCCTGTATAGGGCCAAGAAAATGCCAGAAGGGAGAACAAGGACGGGGAGGAGAAAAGACAGGAAACCAAAAAGAGAGAAAAGGAAAAAAAGAAAAGGAGAAAAAGAGGTTTAGAGAGGGTTTGGAAATGAGCATTTCACATGTACAGGAGTAAACCGTAAGGAAAATCCAGTCCACAGTGGTAGCTAGGCGAGGTGGTGTCAGCGGTAAAAAAAATACAGCGTGAGTAGTAAAAATTGAACATATGCAGTTAAAAGGAATCGAGAGGTGCACATACCCGGACTAACTACGGTGGAAAGGTCACAAAGGTGCGGCAAAAAATGTGTGTCAGGTGAAGAATGTGAACGTAGGAATAGACCTAAGAAAGCAACCTGGTGGCGATCCGAATCAAAAATCACGGGTGGAATATGGGCAAGTGCGATAGAGGTGGAAAGTGAAGGAGACGGCACTATATAATACACTTACAATAGGGTCACAGTAGACCTTGCCTGAAGAGCAAATGTCAGGAGAGGAGGGGCCCAAGTACAGGTGTACTGACCACCACCCCCTACCAGCAAAACACGCCACAGGACACCGTAATAGGCCTAGAGCATGGGTACTCACAAACTTTCTCTCGGGGGCCAAATTTACAGTGTGGTTTGTGGCCGAGGGCCGCACCGGTGGGGGCGGGGTCAGTGGGGGAGGGGGGCGGGGTTAGAGCAAAAAAAAAAACTATGACCATGAGGTTGAACACAGGCCCCTGCAGCGGACGCCTTCGTCCACTGAGCCACCAGACCCGGCATACACACATCTCTCTCTCTCTCTCTCTCTCTCTCTCTCTCTCTCTCTATCTATCTCTCTCTCTCTCTCTCTCGCTCTGTCTCCCTCCCTCTCTCTATCTCTCCCTCCCTCTCTCTCTCTGTCTCCCTCCCTCTCTCTCTCCCTCTCTCTCCCTCTCTCTCTCCCTCCCTCCCTCTCTCCCTCTGTCTCACTAACTCTGTTTGTCTCTCTCTCTCTGTCTCCCTCTCTCTCTGTCTCCCTCCCTCTCTCTGTCTCCCTCTGTCTCTCTCTCTCTGTCTCCCTCCCTTTCCCTCCCTCTGTCTCCCTCCCTTTCCCTCCCTCTGTCTCCCTCCCTCTGTCTCCCTCCGTCTCCCTCCCTCCGTCTCCCTCCCTCTGTCTCCCTCCCTCTGTCTCCCTCCCTCTCTGTCTCCCTCTCTCCGTCTGTCTCCCTCTGTCTGTCTCCCTCTGTCTGTCTCCCTCTCTCTGTCTCCCTCTCTGTCTCCCTCTCTGTCTCCCTCTCTCTGTCTCCCTCTCTGTCTCCCTCCCTCTGTCTCCCTCCCTCTTTGTCTCCCTCCCTCTTTGTCTCCCTCCCTCTGTCTCCCTCCCTCTGTCTCCCTCCCTCTCCCACTCTCTCTGTCTCCCTCTCTCTCTGTCTCCCTCTCTCTCGGTCTCCCTCTCTCTCTGTTTCCCTCTCTCTCGGTTTCCCTCTCTCTCTGCCTCCGTCTCCCTCTGTCTCCGTCTGTCTCCGTCTGTCTCTGTCTCTGTCTCCCTCTGTCTGTCTCCCTCTGTCACCCTCTCTCTGTCTCCCTCCCTCTGTCTCCCTCCCTCTGTCTCCCTCCCTCTCTGTCTCCCTCTCTCCGTCTGTGTCCCTCTCTCCCTCTGTCTCCCTCCGTCTGTCTCCCTCCGTCTGTCTCCCTCCGTCTGTCTCCCTCCCTCTGTCTCCCTCTCTGTCTCCCTCTCTCTGTCTCCCTCCCTATCCCTCTGTCTCCCTCTTTGTCTCCCTCTCTCTGTCTCCCTCTCTCTGTCTCCCTCCCTCTGTCTCCGTCTCCCTCTGTCTCCCTCTGTCTCTATCTCCCTCTGTCTCTGTCTGTCTCTGTCTCCCTCTGTCTCTGTCTCCCTCTGTCTCCGTCTCCCTCTGTCTCCCTCTGTCTCTGTCTGTCTCCCTCTGTCTGTTTCCCTCCCTCTGTCTCCCTCCCTCTGTCACCCTCTCTCTGTCACCCTCTCTCACCTCACCCCGCGTGTGTGTCAGCCGGGGCTGAGACAGCTTCCCGGGAACACACACAGCCGCACCCGAGTACTTCACAGGTCTTTAAAGACCATTCACTTGTTAATGAGGCTTTGTTGTATTTTACCTCTTCTTAGCGCCCCTGCATCTCCCCTCAGAGTGGAGATGCAGGGGCTAAGAAGAGGTAAATGCAACAAAGCCTCATTAACAAGTGAATGGTCTTTTAAAGAATCGCCCGGCCCCCATAGAGCAGAGTCTCTCAGAGTCCGCGCTGCGGTGTTTGCTGACACTTTAAAAAAAAAAAAAAAAACAGGTACGATGTCTGCAAGGTCCGCGGGCCGCCAAGGAAGGCTTGCCGGGCCGCTGGCGGCCCGCGGGCCGTACTATGAGTACTTGTGGCCTAGAGGGACAAACATTCAGGGTCAAAAACCGTTGTGAGCAAATGGTGTGGTGATCGAGGTGGAAGTGCAAATAAAAAAGCCCTCACAATGGGGTAACCATAACCCCTGCCTGAAGAACAACGGTCAGGGAAATGATGTACCGGAAGACGCCCTCTCAACACAACAGGTACCAGTTCAGGATGCAATGAAAAGTCTAGAGGGACATAATTAAACTCAACCAATGCCTTATACACTCGATGGCGTGGAACCACTCGTGGCATGCATCAATTCGTGCTAACCTGCTTGTAAGAAATGGTGATAAACCGCAATGATTCTGCAGTGGACGTGATGTCACGGGAGCTGAGGAGTGCCATGTTAATGCAGTGGTGCGCAGTATTCAAGGGGTAACAGCTGTATGTACCGCGCATGCGTGAGAGCAACGAAGATCAATATGGTCCGGAGCGCAGGCGTCATATTGGAAGAGGAAGCAATAGAGAAAAAGAGCTGAAGTTAAGGGCAGGCAGGATCATGAAGGGGATGGAAATAGAAGGGTATCGAGCATAACACAGTTTGCATTATTTATCTATCAGAGTTTAACATTTATAGTGAGAATATAAATCTCGAGAAACAATAAAACAATTGTGGCAAAATTAGCATCGGACCAAGCATCACATAGAGGCTGCTCCACATAATGCTGTAAAACATACTAGGGCCCAGTAGTACGGAGGAATAACAAGCCGCTAAATATTCAGAGTGAGAATACAAATCTCGAGAAACAATAAAATAGTTGTTGGCGAAATTAGCATTAGACCAAGGGTCACATAGAGGTTGCTCCACAAAATGCTGTAAAACATACCAGGGCTAAGTAATAACGAGCCGCTAAACGGCCCAACCCAGCATCCCAGGGGAAAGCTGTACACCATAATGGGTGAGAGGGAGATGGTTAAGGAAGAGAGGGGCGAGATCAGAAGGAGAATATAGACCTGGAAGAACAGTGTATCATCAAGGCACAGACATGTATGATGATAGGCTCGCTGTGAGAATTCACATGCATGAAAAAAAAGGGGTTCACATATTTGGTAACAAGACAGGTGAGAGAAACACTTATGAGAAAAGTGTAATCCAGGCACAGAGTATGGATTAAATCAGGTTGGTCCAATCCTCCATTCGGTTAATTCCAGTGTGCAAGCTGTTGGTTCGCAAGATCCATTTCAATTCCTCTTTATTCAGGATTTCGCTGATGTCTGTGCTGCGTGGTGGCAGATGGATCACATTAATAACTTGCCATTTCAGATCATCCTCCGTATACCCCAAGTTCGTGAAGTGTTCCACCAATGGTGCATTTGGTGTTTGGCACCTGAGACAACTCTGATATTGGCAGATCCGAATTCCAATCTTTTGAGTTGTCTGACCTATATAAATTAGGTTACGTGGGCACAAAATAGCATATGCAGCATTGTTCGTATTGCAATTAGAAAAATGGTTCAACATTACATCAATGTTTTCAAAGGTGAATTTCTTGCTCTCAGTTGTCAGATAACAGACACTACACCCTCCACATTTGAAATGGCATAGTGTGGGTGATAAGCCCCACAGTTTGGTGAGTGTTTGGGAAGTCTTTTTGGTGGGTAGGGCTGCTCTGACCAAATGGTCTTTGATGTTTTAGTTTTTCCGGAATGCAAAGAGTGGGCGTTCCGTGTCATACCGCCTGCATTAAGTACTGGCCAGTGTTTCAGAATGCATTTCTTCACCTGATTTGAAATGGGCAAAAAGGTGGTTACATAAACCAAATGGTCACTTTCTGGTTTAGATTTAGGAGTCAAAAGTGCCTCGGGTGGACAGTACCGTGCTCGTTTTAGAGATCTTTTGATCAGTTTGCGGGGATAGCCCCTATTGATAAGTTTGTTTGACAAGTTACCTGCTTCCTGAAAGTAATCCTGTTTGAAGGAACAGTTCCTTCTTATGCGTAGGAATTGTGAAAAAGGTAGGGAATCTCTTAATTCATGTGGATGGTGGCTATTGTAGGCAAGTAAGGTGTTCCTCTCAGTAGTTTTGCGGAAGAGTGTAGTGTATAATTTGTACTCATGAGAGATAATAAGTGGGTCCAGGAAAGCAATCTGGGTTTGGCTATGTGTGAGTGTAAATTTCAAGCAATTACAATGGGCATTCAGCCACTCATGGAACATGATCAAACTAGTCTAAGGTCCTTTCCAATTCAAGAAAATATCATCAATATATCTCTTCCATTCTAAGATATTAGACCTGAAAGGGTTAGCTACAGACAAAATCCTACTAGTTTCCAGCCAATCCATATATAAAATGGCAAAGTTGGGAGCAAAACTGCTCCCATAGAAGTACCCTTAATTTGCTGGTAAAATTTTCCATCAAATGAGAAGAAATTGCGGGTCAGGCAAATCTTAAGAAGATGTAGGATAAACGGTGTTGGGACCGAGTGTGGACGGGTCCTTAAGTCAAGGGTATTCTGGATGACATCAATCCCTTCTTCCTTCTGGATGTTGGTATACAGGTATTCGGCATCCGGAGTGCAGAGAGTACAATTGGCAGAATCAAACTGTAGGCTTTCAACTAGGTTGATCATGTCCATGGTGTCTTTTACGTAGCACAGTGTGGTCGGAACAAAATCTTTAATAAAGTTGTCCACATAGAGTCCAAGTGGTTCCAATATGGAGCTACACTCAGACACAATGGGATGTCCCGGTGGGGCATTTACGTTTTCATGTATTTTGGGGAGTGTGTAAATGTCCTTGGTGTTTTTGTGTTGAGATAGAGGAATTCATTTTCAGTGATAAACCCTTCTGCTTTGCCTGCCTCTGTGATGTCAAGAATGAGTGCTTGAATTTTCTTTGTGGGCTCTGATGCTAATCTCATATAATGATCTGTGTTAGACAATTGTCTGAGAACTTCTGTCTTGTATGTATCAACGTCCTGGAGGACAATTCCCCTGCCCTTGTCTGCGGGTTTAATCACCACTCTGTCATTCAATTTCAATCCAAGCAGGGCATTTTTCTCCTGCAATGGGAGGTTACATGGAATGAATCTACATTTCTTCTCAAGTCCTAGGACTTCCTTTAAGACAAGTTTCTCAAATGTGTGGATCTCGGTTGGTATGCTGCTATGAGGTGGTGAGAATGTGGTTGGAGGATGGAATGGAGTGTAAGCCGTATTAGTAGTTGTGGGTTTATCCTGAAAAAAGGTCTGTAGGCAAATCTTTCTGAAAAACCTTAGTAGTTCAGTTTGTAGATCCAGAAAATTGGGTTTGACAGTGGGGACAAAAGAGAGACCCCTACTCAATAGTGAGATTTCCTCTTCAGAAAGTTGGTAATTAGAGAGGTTAAAAATCGGTATGGTCTTATAGTCTGACATACTGCGGGTATGGGCAACGGATACACTGTTTCTGTTTACCACTGGTAGTATCTCTGCCTCGTCTGCCGGTCTCCCAGTGCTCTGTACCATCTGGGAGGGCGGCCTGTGCCTCGATTGGGGGCGCCCCTGTTCTTTTTCTAAAAATTCGCTGTCGGTGGTATTTTTATTTTTGGAGGTACTCGGTCCTTCACCTGAGTCCGAGTTCTCTGATGACTCTCCAGATGTGTCTGAAAAACCCACAATGGTATGTTGTCTGTTATATCTGTCCCAGGGGTATAAATGATTGGGCTTTGTGTACTCCCCCTAAAAACCCTCAGTTAGGAAAGGGTAGGTTCTTTCAACCTTATAGTTCTTTATATCCCTTTTGACTTTAGTAGTTTTTGTATTTTGTTCTATCCTGTGAAATTCTGAAATTGTTTTCTCTACCTTTTCAATGAGACTCTTTGTGTCTGCAATAGTACCGTTTTCATTTATCTGTTTCTCTATATTGTCTATTTCAGCTAGGACCTTGCTGATCTGTTCTGTACCCATGTCAATGCCTAGTACCATCCAGTGCCTAGAGCAGGTTGTTCCAATGTAGCTAAATCTGTTAAGATATTTTTTGCTATCAGTGAAAACACCGGGGATATTTCTTACTTGGAGGCCAACTGGTATTGTGTCTGCCTTGAGATATTCAGTGAGCATGTGATCCAGCGATCAGGGATCAATAAATTTGCAATAAACAAGGCCCAATTACGTTACCCAACAAAGTCCCTTCACGCTGGGTTCAGTGTAATGCAAAGTTCGTACCTAACTCACCAATCTCCAACAGAACCAGCATTTCTCATAAAAAAATAATGTGGCAATGACATCTTTTTATAGTTGGTTAGTTATAGGCAATAATTTATAAACTCACTCTAAATAAAGACGGACTCAATGTGTATATTTATAATGTTTATCTAAATAATGTGAAATAAATGCTCATCAAGTGCCAATACACAGTACAAATCATGAAATATCACTGAGTAAATTACTAGCAAAGGAAATGACAAAATTCACATCATATTGACAGTGCATTGAAGGAGTGGAAAGGTGAAGAGAGAAAAGGTTCAGAAACAAAATACATTTGCAAATGATCATGCAAATTCAGGTTTCTATCTATACTAACCCAGTAGGAACAGGAAATCTACTCTCTGGCCACGAGAGCAGCAAGGCCCCTCAAGAAGATTTGAAAGGGCAAAGACTAAGTCAGGAAACAGGAACAGGAAGAAAACAGGTAGGTCTCTACAGCAAACCGACGACAGTGACGATCTCCCAAGGATCTGCCTAAATGCCTTCCACACCTTCAGCACACCCCTCCCACAGGCACCTCAATTATACCCTAAAACCCAAATGTCCAACCCACACTTGTTTCAAAATATGGAGCTATTCTACATTTGATTGGTTAAGGAAGGGGGTGTACTGTCACACCACACTCGACATGTCCATCTCACTCAATGTTCAATTGTTTTGTT
Organism: Calotriton arnoldi; assembly: GCA_963921515.1. Lineage (NCBI taxonomy): Eukaryota > Metazoa > Chordata > Amphibia > Caudata > Salamandridae > Calotriton > Calotriton arnoldi. The sequence goes on along the minus strand of CAWUFW010020665.1, from coordinate 82,888 downwards.
TTTTTCCAACTTCATGACAACATCTTCCCAGGAAATACAAGTATACAAATATCAGGCTTCAGCTTCCTTCTCTCCGCTAATGTTTCAAAATCTGTTACTTCTTGTGCCACTCGTGTGCTTCCAGAGGAAATGTTCCTCACTTGCTGATTGTTTTTCGTCTCCACGTTTAACTTTTAGCAGGCACACATAAATTCGAAGGTTTCAAGCCTTTGCCTTCCCTCCACGTTCTCTTTGCTTTTTCAGCTTATTTTGTAAAAATCATTCTCCTTAACCCATGCTTCTATGAAGAATAAAACAAGCATTATTACTCATTTTGTACTGCTTTCTTTACGCACCCTCCCAATGCTGCATCTAACCATGCGCAACCCATATTATTATTTTTCCTAGCAAACATTAATAACATGCACAAAAGCAGCATTACTCTCTTTATTTTCATTAGTCAAGCATTTGCGGCCTAGTTCAGTGCTTTAGTATGCGCTTGCGCAGAATTATTTTCCCTCATGTTAGTTTTTAAAACCACGTGTTTTTCACTGCACACTGTTAGAGAAATTAGAAAATGTTACTAGGGGTTTCAATCCGAGCAGGTTTCACTTTACGAAAAACCCTGCTCCATCAATCCCCCCTTTGATGCCGTCTTTGAGAAATCACCAAATTCCCACCAATTCAATTTGTCACTTAGAAAGCTGTTGTTCTCTCTCGTTTTATCATTATTCCATCTTAATCTCTCATCATTTCATAATAATTTCCTCTTCTATCTTCTAGTTCTATCTCTTCTCTCTTTCTCTTTCTTGCTCTTCATTTGTTATCAGATGTCTCTTTCTTGCATTTGTAACAACACTTATAAATCAAGAAAATCATTAGTATCACTGTAACCACTGCCATGATAGGTGTTAATATTCTCCCAATGAACTATTCCCAAATGTAGAAAACCAATTTCCCACAGAGGAAAAACTCTTACCAAGTTTCTCCCAAGCACCATCAACCTTCAATTCGGATAAAAGTTGATGAAGATTTGTAATATTCTTAATATACCCCTCAAAATTCTTACTCTTATCAGGGCTATAAGTGCAACATTGTTGTATTTTCAACATATTGCAGACTCCACCCTCTGTAGTTAATAATACATCAAGGGCAAGTCAATTTTTCAAAACCATAGATCTAATTGCAACCATCTCAGTGTAAACCACTAAAAACCCACTAGCAGTGTCTGTTGATAAACAATCAACCACTGTGGACGATTTTCTAATTTTGTGCGAATTCAGAATAACTCCAACTGAAGGTATCAATGCTCCAAAAACATCCCCTATTATTTCTGAAAAGCTCGCTTTCTTATTAAGTATTAGTCCTTTCTTTACTTCATTGATTCTATGATTCTTATCCATATGATAATTTTTTGGAAATACTATTGCTAAATAACAACACCCATGCCAATGTGCAGGCAACCTATATTAGGCATTCTTACCACACACATAATAAATTCTTGGAAAGACAGGATCAGTTCCTCCCTTTAATCCCCATCCTCCCGTTATTAGAAAGGTATGATCACATTCACTATAACCAATGAAATAATTATTATAATCAGTCTTTTGTCTAAGCAAGCAAAGCTTCCCTTTATGATACCAGTCTAGGGCCATAGCAGCTTAAGTCTCGCCCTTCTTGTAATTTCCTTCTCTGAAAGCCCATGGAGGTACATGAGACTTTTGCTCAGCAGCTTTTCTCTGAAACTCTTGTCTTCTATCTTCAACCATGTAAATGAATTCTATTTCTTCAAATCGTAATCTACAGGTTAAATTATGTCTATGTACATATACTGTATCTATTGTTTGTGTAGAATGAAAAAATTCTCCCATGTATTCCGCATTTTTAGCACTATTTATTCGATTCATATTCTTTCTAATAGGAATTTCTGAAAACACTAAATCTATGTTAGAATAATAATATTGGAGGCTTCCCCTCTCGTAAAACAGACTAGTTAAGACACTACAAGACACACCATATGTTAAAGGTAGGTGATGGTAGGTCAACCCCTCTGAGACAGACGACGGTAATTGCATGCACACATAACAATCTCTCGCCTCCATTACATCAACATACTCATACAATAACTTGGTAAAGACATTTAACAAAAAATCATTAATTGATTTATCATGATAATAGATGCTGTCATCTTTCATCTTTTCTATTTTAGAATGTGAATCTTCCTCTAAACCTTTAGTATCTACTTTTTCACTCATCACACCATTAGTATTAGTATTATTCTTGTGATTAGTTACCATTAAGACAGGTACAATGACAATTAGTGTTAACCATACCAACATTAGTAGAAAAATACTAAATAAGCAAGCATTAATACATCTACGTTTAAAACTATGATTTTGATGTCCAGTCTCTGCTGTATTTGCCATTTCTAGTTAAATTTTCACAAATTCTAAAAAAAAAACTAAAAAACTAAGAAAAAACTCAAAAATCTATCAATAATCTAGTTAAAATGTTATAAGATCTATCAAAAGTATTGTAGCAAAAGTAGTGTATCCCCACACACTTTATGGCTTTCTTCTTTACCCCCTCTTTTTCCTTTTTTTTATATCTTCTTTTTCAAATCTTTTGAATGATTTAGAATAATTTTCTCAAAAATTGTTGCACCTTAATTTTCACAGTTCTCTTTTGTAAGGTGGTTCGAAATGGTCTCCTTCACTTTGCTCTGTACCAGTATTTTCTTTGATCTGATCTGTGTTTTCAATTTCTTCCAACACCACATATGTCCATTCTGGTGCTATGTATTTCTTATTTGGAACCCTCACTCTTTTCGCTTTCCGAACTGATTCTTCTTCAGACTCACTTTGCTCAGTCTGATCTCAAACTTCAATTATCGTGTCAGGTGATCTTTGTTTCAGAGTGTATTTCAGTCTCTTCACTCCTTCTGGCCACACATCACTTTTTCTTGATTTCTTAGCTTGCACAGCTTCCTTTGATTTGTTGTCAAGTTCAGAAGTTCTTTTATTCGATCCTTTTCTCTGTTGTATTTGCTCTTGATTCTCAATATTCACTTTTCCTTTTTCTTTCTCAACAGCAGTCTTTTGAGACCCAGTAGCTGGTGCCCACTCTATTCGACTTGTTCCCTGTTCAACTTCAGAATCTGTAACTTCAGACTCTATGACTTCACTTTCCCCACTTTCTGCTTCTTCTTGTCTTTCGAGTGGACTTGGGACTCTTCTTGTATGACTTGCATGTATCCAATTTGGCAAGACACCACACTTTACTGCTATCGTTGTCACCAGTATCACCTGATAAGGGCCGTGCCATCTAGGCTCCAAACACGATTTTCTCATGTGTTTCTTCACCAGGACCCATTCTCCTGGACTTAGATCATGTGCTTGTTCTTGCTGAGTTGTAGTTGCAATTTCTCCAACCTGATGAGATACAGAACGCACTACATCAGCCAATCCTTTGCAATAATCAAGCACCAGATCATCAGTAATATTCATCAGTTGATTTGCTGGAACAATCGGCTGTCTCATTGCTCTCTCCATAATAATTTTGTGTGGGGATAATCCAGTCTTTTTATCAGTAATACTTCTCACACTCATCAATACCAAGGGTAAAACATCTGGCCATTTCAGTGCTGTGGATGCACAGACCTTTGATAGTCTGCATTTGATAGTGCCATTAATTTGCTCGACCACTCCTGATGCTTCTGGTTGATAGGCACAATGCAGCTTTTGTTCAATTTGTAATGCTGCGCAAATCATCTGAATTATTTCATTATTAAAATGAGTTCCTCTATCCGTTTCTAAAGAGACTGGAAATCCAAACCTAGGAATTATTTTTCTCAAAAGCAATTTAGCAACTGTTAGACTATCATTTCTTCTTGTTGGATATGCCTCCACCTAACTAGAAAACAGACAAACAACAACCAACACATATTTTAGTCCATTACAAGGAGGGAGCTCAATGAAGTCTGCCTGCAACCTAGTAAAAGGTCCAGCAGCTTTCCCAATTCAGCCCCAACTAACAACTGTCTTTCTCCCTGGATTTTGTTGCTGGCACACTGTGCATCTTTGGCATAGACTCTCTGCAATGCCCCTAACTTTGGATTGTACCATGACTGTTTGAAAAGTCTAATCATAGCATCTCTCCCAACATGTGCTATTCCATGGTACGTCCTTGCCATCTGTGAAAGTAAACTGTCTGTCATTACTGGTCTTTTATCTACATACACCCATAGTTCATCATCAGATCTCTTGTTACAGCCTGATTTGATCGAAATTTCTTTTCCTCTTCACTAGCTTCTTCCTGCAACTGTTTAATTTCATCCCATGTTTCTATTGCAGAGAACATCAAGTGACAATTTGTATTATTTCTCTCTTTTCCTCTGTTTATTGAAATTGAATTTTGTGCACAGAAACAAGCCACTTGGTCTGCATATCTGTCTCCACTAGTCACATTTTCATTTCCTGACTTATGTGCCGAACATTTAACCACTGCAATCTTTTTGGGCAATTGTAGTGCATTCAGTAAATCCTTCACATTTTTACTGTTTTGGATTGGGGATCCTGAAGAAGTCAGAAATCCATGTTGCATCCACAATTGACCAAAGTCATGTACCACCCCAAAACCATATTGACTGTCAGTGAATATGGTTACTCTCAAATTTTTGCCAGTTATACATGCCCTGGTCAATGCGACCAACTCAGAAATGTGTGCTGAATTTACCCCTCTTAGACAAGTTGCTTCAAGAACCATAGCCACTGTACATACAGCATACGAAGCACTCAATACACCTTTCTCGTCTCTCAGACAAGATCCATCTACAAACATCACACAATCTGATTCCTCCAGTGGTGTATCTTTTATGTCAGGTCTTGGTTTTGTACACAACTCCATCACATCCAAACAATCATGATCTGCCTCGTCTTTCACTTCTTCACAACTTGAACTCGGCAACAAAGTTGCTGAATTCAATGTTGTACATCTTGTTACTATCACATTTTCAGCACCCAGAATCACTCCTTTGTATTTAGTCAAATGACTATATGTCATATGCTGAGTCCTGGTATGAGTTAATAGGATCTCAACAGAATGTGGCACATATACTTTCACTGGATCTCCATTAACAATTGCTTCACTCTGCTCAAGACTCACACAAGTAGCAGCCACTGCTTTCAAACAACCTGGTAACGCTGCAGCCACTGAGTCCAAAGTAGCAGAAAAATATGCCACTGGTCGACATGCCATTCCGTGTGTTTGTTTCAGAACTTAAAAGCGCACACCCATCTCTCTCACAACAGAATAATGCTAAATCTTTCGTATAGTCTGGCATTCCCAATGCAGGTGCTCGACAAAGACTATCTCGCAGCTCAATAAAAGCTTTCATTCTCTCCTCATCCAATTCAATCGGATCAGTCACATCTTTATGAGTCAACCTCTGTAGAGGCTTGGCAATCAGTGAAAATCCACTGATCCATTGCCTGCAATATCCCACCATGCCCAGAAACATTCGAACTTCTTTCTGTGTTTTGGGAGGTTCCATTTGCAAGATCACATTGATTTGATCTTGTAATACTTTCCTAACTCCTTTCTAAATTTTTTGTCCCAAATATTGAACTTCTTTTTGACAAAATTGTAATTTTGCTGGTGACACTTTATGCCCACCTTCCGCCAAATGGTTCAGTAGAGCAATTGTGTCTGTCACACATGCCTCTCGTGTTTTTGATGCCACCAGTAGGTCATCAATGTACTGCACTAACACTGAATTCTCTGGCATAACTAATGACTCCAGACATTTTTTCAAAATCTGATTAAAAATTGAAGGGCTCTCTGTATACCCTTGAGGAACTCGGCACCATGCCAAAACACGGTCTCCGAATCGGAAAGCAAATAAATATTGACTATCTGGATGTAAAGGTATCGAGAAAAATGCTTGACACAAATCAATCACTGTATACCATTCCGCATCACAAGGAATTTGGTAAAGAATCTCTGCTGGGTTTGGCACTATTGGACAGCAAGGTACCACAATTTTATTAATTCTTCACAAATCTTGCACTATTCTGTACTTTCCACTTGGTTTCTTAATTCCCATGATATGTGAATTGCAAGGACTTCCCAATATTTCTTTTAGAATGCCCTGTTCAATCATTTGTTCTATTACAGGAATAACTGCTGCTATGGTCTCTGGACTCATCTTATAAGGTGGCGTTTTGGAAACTCTGCACCTTGTTTGACCATAATTTGAATAGGATCAACACCCTTCATCAAACCAATGTCTTTTCCTGTAAAATCCCACACATCCGTTCTTACTGTGTCTCTCAACTCACCAGGCAAATCCTCTAGTGTGAGTAATGAATATAAATCATTCACTTCTGTCCCTTGCTTTGCTAACATCATTTTAAAAGCAACATCTTCATCTGGTGTCTGAAAAGCAATACCATCTGGTGTACAAAGATGGTGCAATTCATTTTGCAAAAGTAAGTCCCTACCTAAAAGATTCACTGGACTTGTGTCACATACCACAAAACGATGTATATCTCTGAATTTTCCTATATGAACTGCCATTGGTTTTGTTATTGGAGCCTTAATATATTTATTTGGGACTCCCACAACTTGGATAGTTTCTCCTGAGAGGGGTAGGTTTGGAAGTTTTGCTGCTCTTACAGTAGAACGGGTAGCACAACCAATATTGTTGTACATTTTGATTCTTACCAACTTGTTCACTCGTGTGAAATCCAGCATTCGCACTGTATCTCTGTACCTGAGCATTCACATTATTTGGCATAGGAGCTTGAGGTACTTGTATTTGTTGAACCTGTGGTGTAACTACCTGTTGCTGTTGCAGCTGTTGTTGATTCACAACCACTTCATTCTGCATCTGCGGATTGAAATTTTGAATCATTCCATTAATTCCTAGCAAGGACTTACACTCGTTCTTCCAATGTTCTAACTTTCTGCACGCATGAGAAGGAAATTTCTTTGTAATTTCTTTTCTATTATTCTTACCTCTACCTCTTCCTCCATTTAATACACCATTCATTTTAGGTACCTGACCATTCTGAAAATTCTGATTCTTTCCTTTCATTTGAAAAACTGTTTGAGAAACATTGACATAATTCCCATCTTTCTGTTGCGCCACTTTCACCTCTGCCCACAGCATCTTCTCTTTTAATTTCTTATGCCTTGACTCAATATCATCACTACAATACTTGACATATCTCAAAATTTCATCCACTGTCTTACTCTGCCAACAAATCAAATGTTGCTGAATCATATTACTAATCTCAGGTCTCAAACCAAATACAAACCTGTACACAAAATGTCCGATATCTTTGTCAGTTGTACTTTCAAAGCCACTATACTGTTTAAACACCTGTAAAAGCCTTTAATAATATGCATGTACTGATTCTTTTGACTCCTGTGTTGTCCTATCAATTTTAACCCAATCTGTTTCTTTTGGAGAAATTTTATCCTTCAAGTAAGTAATTACCTGATTATATTTTTTCATCACTTCTTCTGAAGGTGCTCCTGTTTTGACATCTCTAGGATATTCCTCTTTTGGCCAATCAACTGCAATTTTACACTCAGTCCATAAATCAGCTGGAACTACAATGTCAAATAAACCATCCAAGTCTTTCAACAAGACCTTTGAAACTTATTAACCTCTCTACCTGTTTGTATCACTCGACAGGCTTTTCTCTAAATCTGGGGAAATCATTAGTAAAAGACAATATATCCTGTCTTGTCCAAGAAATGTGAACATATCCACCACCTGGAACTTCTCTCATCGGATATATCATTTCAACTTGCTCTGTTTCTCTTAACGGAAGTAAAGAAGATGCATTTACATTTTTACTAGCAATCATTTCTTCCTTCTTTTTCACCCATCTACCTTTCCATCATTCCACATCAACCCATCTCTTCAAGGTATTAATCAACTCTTTTATTTGCAGTCGTTTACCAGATGTATTCAAACTCTCTAAATTCTTTTCAGTAAAATCCAATCTATATGTTTTCTGCAGAGCTTTAGATTTCCCAATATTCACTCCATATCCCTCTGCAACCTCTACCAATTTCTCATGTAAATTCTTCGCTTTCCATGTAATATTTTTATACAAAAATAGCAACTCTTCATCCTGATATTTACTCAATCTCTCTGGACTTATTGTGCCATTAATCATCACTTCCAGATCTACTCTCAATCTACCTATATCTATACTCAATTTAGACTTATTAATTTCTATTCCTCTTATCCAATCATCTAGCTCCTCTGGCGAAGGTCCCACTGAACCCCTGATACTGGAGTAATTTCTCTCACATTCTGCACTAGTTTCCTAGGATCTATCTGTACACTTCTTTTTGGTGTTTCAGTCACTTTTTCATTTACTGGAAGATCAATTAATGAGGTACTCCTCTCAACTTGTTCTGATCCACTAACATTCCTGACATTATTCATAGGAATTGTCAATGTATGCACTCTCGAAATATTTTGACCCTCACTATACAATGGAACTATAGGACCAATCGTTACTGGTACTGACAATGCTTCTGCATTTAAACTCATCTGACTAATTTTCTGAGTCAACTCCTCTCTTGTTCTATTTAACATGTCAGTTTCTCTTTCCTGCAACTCTCGAGTACCCAATGAAGACTGTGAAGCTACTGGAACATGTGAAACTTGTGGAATTTGTGGAGCTTCTATTTCAATTAACCGTGCACTCGGAGAAACCCCATACGGGCTCTCCTGTTATGGTGGAGGTCTCTTTAATAGCATCTCATCTAATAATTCTTCATCAATTTCATTTGGATCCATATCTAATTCTGAAATCTCTACATTATTCTTTTTCTCTTTACATTTTCCTCCAGCCTGATCCTCAGCAACTATTACTGGATATAATCCATCTGCAATCACTTCTCTCCTCCATCTTTTCATCTGATCATCCCACCTAGCTTCTGAATACCTTCTCAATGTATTCCTATATTTTATCCCATTCCTGTCTCTCTCCCTTTTATATGCCTCATGTTCCCATTCTTCAAGCGCCTCATACTGCATAGGTCTAGGATTTGGTTTTAATGAATTCATTTGTCTCCTCAAATTCTCCAAAATCCTCACATTAAAAGTAACATACTTTGGAAAAGCTAAAACTCCATCATCTTCCGTGTAACCCATCCAATTCCCTAACCATGTACACGTATGATATCCACGCTCTAACATCATGAAAGAAGCAGGTGATCTTGGAGGAGGTACAGGAAGTCCCTCTCTAGTATCTATCAACTTGTCCTTTTTAAAGAAATCTTGTATTCTTTTTACCATCTCCATTTTTTTTAAACTCTCTCATTCTCGCCAAATAACCAGAAACAAACAAAAACATCTTCCGTAATTCCGCTCACTCTGTTCGCTGAATCTCAGCCAATACCAGCGCGACTCACACCAACCAACCAATCACGGCTCACTACGCGCCCACTATCTCGACCAATGCCAGCGCGGCCTTTTGTGACGTCAGTATAACTCCTGCTACTGACCCTCCCTTTACAAAATAACATGGCAATGTATTACAAGGTTTTCTTAACTAAATTCTTGTTATAAACAACACAAAACAATGCTACTTTGTCTGCTCCACTAATTAAAGAGATAGTTTAAACATTCAAAGAGATTCTTTTACTTCTAGTAAAAATACAACCAGCGCTACTCTACTCCCAATCAAGTGAAAAGAGGTCTTGGTACTCTTTTAGGGATACTAGCCAAAGTTTCAGAAGAATTTTCGAGTGAAAAAGTCTTGGTACTCCTTATGGGGATGTAAAGCCAAAGTTTCGGAAGCGGACTTTCACTATTTTACACAATCTTTTCTCAACAGAATAAATCCCTAAATAACATCAACAGCATCACACTGTTTGATATTATAACAACAGACAAAGTACTTCTGCAGTGTGATACTTTTCCACACTATTCCTCTGCCCCTGAGGCTAAAATAACATCATTATCATCATCCCGGGATCTTAGGCAACTCCGTACCTGTACTTCCAGACTACATAAAACAAAACAAAACATTAACTGTTCATATTAATAACAAAAAATCAATAATCAATAATTATTGCCAAACTAATCAATAGTAACCATCCTCTGCTACCAAAACTGATCCAGCAATCAGGGATCAATACATTTGCAATAAACAAGGCCCAATTACGTTACCCAACAAAGCCCCTTCACGCTGGGTTCAGTGTAATGCAAAATTCGTACCTAACTCACCAATCTCCAACAGAACCTGCATTTCTCATAAAAAAATAATGTGGCGATTACATCTTTTTATAGTTGGTTAGTTATAGGCAATAATTTATAAACTCACTCTAAATAAAGACGGACTCAATGTGTATATTTATAATGTTTATCTAAATAGTGTGAAAGAAATGTTCAAGTACCAATACACAGTACAAATCATGACATATCACTGAGTAAATTACTAGCAAAGGAAATGACAAAATTCACATCATATTGACAGTGCATTGAAGGAGTGGAAAGGCGAAGAGAGAAAAGGTTCAGAAACAAAATACATTTGCAAATGATTATGCAAATTCAGGTTTATATCTATACTAACCCAGTAGGAACAGGAAATCTACTCTCTGGCCACGAGAGCAGCAAGGCCCCTCAAAAAGATTTGAAAGGGCAAAGACTGAGTCAGGAATCAGGAACAGGAAGAAAACAGGTAGGCCTCTACAGCAAACCGACAACAGCGACGATCTCCCAAGGATCTGCCTAAACGCCTTCCGCACCATCAGCACACACCTCCCACCGGGCACCTCGATTATACTCTAAAACCCAAATGTCCAACACACACTTTTTTAAAAATAGGGAGCTATTCTACATTTGATTGGTTAAGGAAGGGGGTGTACTGTCACTAGGCCTGGGTGTAGTTCGCGGAGTTTTGCTAGGCGGAACTCCGCGAAGTTACAAAAAAACTCAGCAAAATTCCGCGAGTGGCGGAGTGCAGTGCGAACTGCAGTTTGTGCTGGTATTTCTGCCGCTCGGATAGAAATTCTACCCGAGCGGCAGCTCGCGCTCGCGAACTTACCGTTAGCGATCACGAATTTACCATTCGCGATCGCGAGCGAGGAAAAAACTCCGCTGCACATCGCAAAGCGGAGTTTTCTGCAGAAAACTCCGCAAACTCCGCGAACGGAGCGAAGTTCACCACCCAGGTCTAACTGTCACACCACACTCGACATGTCCATCTCACTCAATGTTCTATTGTTTTGTTATTTTTCAACTTCATGACAACATCTTCCCAGGAAATACAAGTATACAAATATCAGGCTTCAGCTTCCTTCTCTCCGCTAATTTTTCAAAATCTGTTACTGCTTGTGCCACTTGTGCGCTTCCAGAGGAAACGTTCCTCACTTGCTGATTGTTTTTCGTCTCCGCGTTTAACTTTTGGCAGGCACACGAAAATTCGAAGGTTGCTCGCCTTTGCCTTCCCTCCATGTTCTCTTTGCTTTTTCAGCTTATTTTGTAAAAATCGTTCTCCTTAACCCATGCTTCTACGAAGAATAAAACAAGCATTATTACTCATTTTATAATGCTTTCTTTACGCACCCTCCCAATGCTGCATCTAACCATGCGCAACCCATATTATTATTTTTCCTAGCAAACATTAATAACATGCACAAAAGCAGCATTAGTCTCTTTATTTTCATTAGTCAAGCATTTGCGGCCTTGTTCAGTGCTTTAGTATGCGCTTGCGCAGTATTTTTTCCCCTCATGTTAGTTTTTAAAACCACGTGTGTTTTTCACTGCAGACTGTTAGAGAAATTAGAAAATGTTACTAGGGGTTTCAATCCGAGCAGGTTTCATTTTACGAAAACCCTGCTCCATCACATGCGAACCATTAGCTGTCGCCTAATGAGGTTTTTTTTGGACTTCTCTAGTTGGTCAAATATTGAGCTGTCTGTTGAATTAGAGGCTTCCGTAGTCTTCGAGAAGAGAGAGGGGCCTTGTTAGAAATGGGATCTCTAGTTGGCAAGGGCTTGCATCTTTGTCCAAGTAGGGACCCTTCTTCCTAGTCAGGGTAAGGGAGTTACACTCCTAAAATAACCCCTGCTCACCCCCTTGGTAGCTTGGCACGAGCAGTCAGGCTTATTCTAGAGGCAGTGTGTAAAGCATTTGCACATAACCAACAGTAATACAGTGTAAGCACTGCAAACTGACACCACACCAGTTTAGAAAAATATCCAATATTTTTATATACTTTAAAACAAGACCAAATACGATAAAAATCCACAGTACAGTACTTTAAAAAGGATTACGTTGCAAGATAACTTCTTCTTTGCAGGAATAGTTCAAAAACAAAGTTCGTACGAGTCGGTAGCTCCGTCCGAGTCTACTGCGATGCTGAAAACCACAGAGTCTAACAGTTCCAGCCGACCACGTCGATACGGGCCAGCAGAGTCGTGAACAGACTCGGTCACAGTACCTTTTCTCGTTGTGGCGGGCACGGAGTGTGCGAGCCGGTCGGCGTACGTCGCGGTTGTGGTGCAAGATGGAAGCGGTGCAGGGCGCGGTGTCCTCTCGATGCAGTGCAGGCAGCGGCTCGGTGACAATCGTGCAGACGGAGTCGGTGAGTCCAAGGCGTGCGGTGCAGGGTGAGACGGTGCTCGATGCGGTGCTGGCAGGTTGCGATGCAGGCGACCAAGCTGGAGTGCGGGAGCTGGCGTCGGACAGCGGAGCGAGTCGGAGCGGTGCGTCGCGAAGCGTGCGAGCGGTGCCCCAACTGCGATGCGGTCACGGTTGTTGAGCCAGTTGCAGCGACAGCGTCGGTCTGGTCCGGCTGGCACAGTGAAGCGATGCGATGCGAACTGCGGTGCCCACAGGTCACGGTGCAAGCAGCGGCTCGGTGGCGATGGCGTCGGACGTCATCGTCGGTGAGACCAGGGTTGCGGTGCGAGATGCGGACGGTGCGGTCTGCGGTGCAAACAGGACACCGGGCCAGCGATGGAGTCGGTTGACGGAGTCGGTTGCGGTTCCCTTCCTCTGTGGCAACTGAAACAGCGGTTCCAGAAGCGGTACCCAGAGGGTTGTGAAGTCTTTGCAGTCCCTGAGACTTCTTAACAGGAGGCCAGCTCGGTTTCAGGTCCTTGGAGATTCTCAGCAGAAGTAGTAGAAAGTTCAGTCCAGTCCTTTCACTGCCCAAGGCAGAAGCAGCAGCTGCAGGCCAACCCAACAAAGCAACAACACAGCAAAGGGGCAGTACTCCTCCTGGCAGCTCTTCCAGCTCTTCGTCTTGGCAGGTACCTTGATTCCAGCGAGATCTAAAGTTCTGGGCTTTGGGTCCCCTTTTTATCCTCAATTTCTCTTTGTTCTCTGAAGGCAGAGAGGCCTTTGCCTAGTCCAAACCAGTTCTGGTCAGTCCTGGAGCACTTTGTTGACAAGTCTCCTTCTTTCCTTTCACAGTGCAGGCCAGGGACATCAGACGCACCACAGGAGGTGGAGCCAGCATTGTGGAGGGAAGGCCCAGCCCTATTCAGGTCCCAGGTGCATCTCCTCCCACCCATCTACATGTAGATCTTGCTATTCAGCCCTGTGCTGACTCACCCGGTCTCCTGGCATCCCCCAGCCCCTGTCACTCACACTCCAGACAAGGAATACACAACCTAGCAGAGGCAGGCTTGGATGGTTAGACAAGAAAATACCCACTTTCTAAAAGTGGTATTTTCAAACACAGAATGTTAAAACCAACTTTACTAAAAGATGCATTTTATCATTCTGAGTCCAGGCATACTAAACTCGAATTTCTACCATGTTCCTTGGGTCAGTTAGGATTATAAGCTGTAATAATCAAAACTGCCCATTCTGGCCTATGGGGAACAGGTAGCCTTGCAATAGTGAAAAACGAAATTGGCTGTAATTCACTATCAGGACATGCCACACACACCAGGGCATGTCCTACCTTTCACATACAATGCACCCTGCCCACAGGGGTACCTTGGGCCTACCTTAGGGGTGACTAACATGTAGAAAAGGGAAGGTTTAGGGACTTGCAAGTGTGTGCACTTGCCAAGTCGACATGGCAGCCCCAGGCTGCACATAGGCTCTGCAATGGCAGGCCAGAGTTACACTTTACGGGCTGTTTGCGTGGGTGGCACAATCCAGTGCTGCAGCCCACCAACAGCATTTGATCTATAGGCCCTGGCACTCTCAGTGCACTTTACAAGGGACTGACACATAAATCAAATAGGCCAATCATGGAAACACCAATCCATAACACATTTTATACAGGAGCACTTGCACTTTCCCACTGGACAGCAGTGAGGAAAGTGCGCAGAATCATTACACCAGCAAAAACAGAGTAAAACCAGGAGGTCAGAAAGCAAAAAGTCAGGGGAAACACGCCAAAAGATGCCAAGTCTAACACATGTCCCCTCCAGCTGAAAGTAGGGAGAACTACCCAACCCCATTGGAGTTCTCTTCACTAAGACGGAAGAACCTGGACAGACCATCTGCGTTGGCGTGTTCTGTACCAGGACGGTGTTCCACCGTAAAGTCCATTCCCTGTAGGGAGATGGACCACCTCAGCAGTTTTGGATTCTCACCCCTCATTTGCATCAACCATCTGAGGGGCCTGTGGTCTGTCTGAACCCGGAAGTGAGTCCCAAACAGGTATGGTCTCAGCTTCTTCAGTGCCCAGACCACAGCAAAAGCTTCCCTTTCTATGGCACTCCACCTCTGTTCCCTGGGGAGTAGTCTCCTGCTAAGGAAGACTACAGGCTGATCCAGGCCCTCTTCGTTCAGTTGTGAGAGCACCGCTCCCACACCATGCTCGAAGCGTCAGTCTGCACGACGAATTCCTTGGAGAAGTCAGGTGCCTTGAGCATGGGCGCCGTGCACATGGCTGCCTTCAGGGCATCAAAAGCTTTCTGGCAGGACTCAGTCCAGATCACTTTCCTGGGCTGCTTCTTAGAAGTCAGCTCTGTTAAGGGGGCAACGATGGTGCCATAGCCCTTAACAAATCTCCTATAGTAGCCGGTGAGACCTAAGAAGGCTCTCACCTCTGTCTGGGTCTTGGGGGCTCCCAAGCCAGAATGGTGTCAATCTTGGGTTGTAGGGGCGCCACCTGGCCGCTTCCTACCTGGTGTCCCAAGTACACCACAGAACCCTGCCCGATCTGGCACTTACTGGCCTTGATCGTGAGGCCTGCACCTTGCAGAGCCCTCAACACTTTCTCAAGGTGCTGTAAATGTTCTTCCCAGCTGGAACTGAACACAGCAATGTCATCCAGGTAGGCGGCACTGAAATCCTCCAGCCCAGCCAACACCTGATTGACCAACCTCTGAAAGGTGGCAGGGGCATTCTTCAACCCAAAGGGCATCACCCGGAATTGGTAATGACCTTCTGGGGTTGAGAATGCTGATCTCTCCTTGGCCCCATCGGTTAAGGCAATCTGCCAGTACCCAGACGTTAAATCAAACATGCTGAGGTACTGGGCAGCTCCCAACCGATCAATGAGCTCATCAGCTCTGGGGATGGGGTGCGCGACAGTCCTGGTGACGGCGTTGAGCCCACGGTAGTCCACACAAAACCACAGTTCTGGAGTGGCACCGGGTGCAGCAGCCTTTGGGACCAAGACCACTGGGCTGGCCCAAGGACTGTTGGAGGGCTCAATCACCCCTAACGCCAACATCTTAGAGACCTCCTCCTTGATGCAGGCCCTGACCCGGTCAGTCAACCTGTAAATCTTGTGCTTCACAGGAGGGCTGTCACCAGTGTCCACGTCATGGGTACACCAGTGAGTAACACCGGGGGTCAGAGAGAACAGTGGGGCAAACTGTCTCAACAACTGGTGACAGTCCCCCTGCTGCTCCTGAGTCAGAGTAGGGGAGAGGATCACACCCTCTACTGACCCATCATGCTCCTTGGTAGACAGGAGGTCAGGGAGAGGCTCACTCTCCTCTTCCACCCCATCATCTGTCGCCAAGAGCATACTCACTTCGGACCTCTCGAAGTGGGGCTTGAGGCGGTTCACGTGAAGGACCCTCAAAGGGTTCCTTGGAGCCTGCATATCCACCAGGTAGGTGATGTCACTTTTGCGCTCCACCACCTCATATGGCCCAGTCCACTTGTCCTGCAAGGCACAAGGTTCCACTGGGGCCATGACCCACACTTTTGCCCAGGTTGAAATTCGACCAGAGTGGCATTCTGGTCATACCATCTCTTCATTTCTTCCTGGCTTGCTTCTAGGTTCGCCTGAGCGAGTTTCCTGAAGCGGGCAGTTTGGTTTCTAAAGGCCAGCATGTAGCTAAACACATCCTGGGGAGTTTTCCTGGGAGCTGCCTCCCAGCCTTCCTTTACCAAACTCAGAGGTCCTCTGACAGGGTGGCCATACAGGAGCTCAAAGGGGCTGTACCCAAGAGACTTCTGAGGCACCTCCCTGTATGCAAAGAGTAGGCATGGCAAGAGGACGTCCCACTTACGCCTCATGGGTTCTGTTAGACCCTTGATCATGCCTTTCAAGGTCTGGTTGAATCTCTCCACCAGACCGTTTCCTTGTGGGTGGTAAGGAGTGGTGAACTTGTAGGTTACACCACACTCCTTCCACAGGGATGTCATATACTTGGATATGAAATTGGTCCCCTACCAGAAACCACCTCTCTGGGGAATCCCACACGGGAAAAGATCCCCATTAACACCCGGCCCACCACTGGCGCCGTCGTTGTCCTGAGAGGGATTGCCTCCGGGTACCGGGTGGCATGGTCCACCAAGACCAGGATGTACCTGTTGCCCATGGCTGTCTTGGGATCCAGTGGCCCCACAATATCCATCCCTACCCTTTCAAAGGGTGTTCCAACAACAGGAAAAGGTTGGAGAGGAGCTTTGACCTTCCTCCCACTCTTACCACTTGCCTGGCAAGTTTGGCAAGACCTACAGTGTGCATCTGACTGCCTTCGCATTTGGGGCCAAAAGAAGTGGGTGACAAGCCTGTCAAAGGTCTTGTCCTGCCCCAAATGTCCTGCCAAAGGCACGTCATGAGCCAGACCCAGTAGGAAGGTCCTGAAGCGCTGGGGTACCACCAGCACACGGGCTGACCCAGGCTCAGCAACCTTAGGCTCACTGTATAGGAGACCATTCTCCCAGTAGATCAGATGCGACCCGGACTGATTACCAGCTGCCTGGTCTGCAGCCTGCCACCGCAGACCCTCCAGAGTAGGGCACTCGTTCTGCTCCCTGCAGAACTCCTCCCTGGTGGGACCCCCTTCTTGCTGCCAATGGGTCAGCTCAGAGATGTCTCCCAGTTCGGCTACCTGCTCCCCTGTAGGCACCGGGCGTCCCCCTCGAGGTCCGCCTCCTCCCGGTCCGTGGGAACTTCAGGGGCCGGTTTCCCGCGCCCCTGCCCTTCCTCTTGGCAGGGACTTGGGCCATTGTTCCAGGCTCCAAGTCCTCTTGATCACCCTTTCTGGCTGCCATTGACCGAGTAGACACGCATGCCCACTCTGGCAACCCAAGCATCTCCAAGTGAGACCTGAGCTCAACATCCTTCCATAAGGACTGCTCCAGGTCGTTACCTAGCAGACAATCTACAGGCATGGTAGGGCTCACAACCACCCTCAAGGGACCTGAGACCCCCCATTCAAAGGGAACCTGCGCCACCATACACTGGCGCTCAGAGTTGTCTACAGCAAGTACTTGGTGGAATGCCCCTGGGACTACCTGCTTCTCAGAAACCAGGTGACACCGGACTGAGGTCACACTGGCTCCAGTATCTCTGAGATCCTCTACCCTGTTCCCATTAATGGTCACCCAGGTGCTATATTTCTTTGTGTTAGGGGGCACCTGGTTACCTGGGACCATCTCACTGTCCCCTAGTGAGACAAGGGTCATTTCTGCGGGATCCCCACCCTCCTGTGGGCACCCCTCCTCCCCAAGCGCTACACTAGCCAACACTTTGGACTGTCCACCGGTGGGTGGCTGGGTCCCCTTTGGGCACTTGGGGTCCCCCTTAAAGTGACCTACCTGGTCACATGCATAACACTTGCGGGGGCCGGTCTCAACAGGCTTCCCTGTAGAGACCCCTTTCTTCTTATCACCGGGGGGCTGGGAACCTTTACCCTGGGTATTAGTTTGGGGCCCTTTAGAGAACTCCTGTGCTTTACCCTTGTCCCCCCACCTTTCTGCTGGGGACCCTGCCCACCTTTGGCTGAGTCTCCCCAAACGCTTTCTTGTGGACCCTGGTACTCACCCAGCGGTCCGCCTCCATAGCAAGCTTCCTGGGGTCAGTTAGCTTACTATCAACTAGGTGCTGGCGCAGATCTGCAAAACATAGACTAGACAAGTGCTCCCATGCAATCAAATTGTAGAGCTCCTGAAAATCTGTGACATTACTGCCCTTCACCCAACCATCCAGTGACCTACAGAACATATCCACACATTCCAACCAAGTGTTGGCCTCAGACTTTTTACTGGACCTGAACTGATCCCTGTACTTCTCAGGAGTGAGCTCATACCTAGTGAGGAGAGCGTCTTTCATGTCAGCATAGGTGAGGTCCTGCCCCTTACCCAAAGCTATCAGAGTATCCCTAGCTTCCTCTGGAAAGAGAGGCTACAACCCCGCTCCCCAGTTCCTTTCAGGGACCCCATTCATATGAATAGGCGACTCGTACCCTTGAAACCACCTTTGTATGTCATCACCCTTTTTGTACTCTTTACCTACATTCTTGGGGATGTGTACAATCCTGTCTGTGTGTGCTGAAGAATTGCTGCCACCATCTGAACCGGATCTACTCTTTAGCTCCAGCTCCTTGATCATTCTCTCATGATCTAGTATCATTTTCCTTTCCTCCATGGCTATTCTTTTCTCTTCCCTCTCACTTTATATTCTGAGTTTCTCCAATTCAAACCTCCTTACTTCCCGCCTGTCCTCCAGCTCCTCTGGGGACAAACTACTGCTGCCTGGCCTGGAGGGTTCTCCCCCTCCCAAAAGCACATCTACCCTAGGAACAGGCTCCTCCACCTCTCCATTGAGATCACCAGGTTGCCCATTGGCACCTCTGGCTGCTACCCAGGCCCTCAGCGCCTTTTGTAGCTCATCCTTCCTGGTGAGGCCTCTGACCTGGACTTTCAGGTACTTGCAAATCGATTTTAACTCCTTGACACTGTAGGCTTCCAATCGATCCTCCTCAAAGGCAATTTCTACTGATGCAATTGATGATACTATTGATTCAGGCATGTTGAAGTAGCAAGTTCAAACTGGCGAGATCAAAAATAGGCCAAAAGAAAAAGAACCTGTATGTGGTACGTAATGGTCTGCGATATGGTAATAGTGCACACCAATCACTGTAAGTCAAGTGCAAACACAAGTCCTATCCTCACCGCTGACAACCAATGTTAGAAATGGGATCTCTAGTTGGCAAGGGCTTGCACCTTTGTCCAAGTAGGGACCCTTCTTCCTAGTCAGGGTAAGGGAGTTACACTCCTAAAATAACCCCTGCTCACCCCCTTGGTAGCTTGGCACGAGCAGTCAGGCTTATTCTAGAGGCAGTGTGTAAAGCATTTGCACATAACCAACAGTAATACAGTGTAAGCACAACAAACTGACACCACACCAGTTTAGAAAAATATCCAATATTTTTATATACTTTAAAACAAGACCAAATACGATAAAAATCCACAGTACAGTACTTTAAAAAGGATTACGTTGCAAGATAACTTCTTCTTTGCAGGAATAGTTCAAAAACAAAGTTTGTACGAGTCGGTAGCTCCGTCCGAGTCTACTGCGATGCTGAAAACCACAGAGTCTAACAGTTCCAGCCGACCGCGTCGATACGGGCCAGCAGAGTCGTGAACAGACTCGGTCACAGTACCTTTTCTCATTGTGGCGGGCACGGAGTGTGCAAGCCGGTCGGCGTACGTCGCAGTTGCGGTGCAAGATGGAAGCGGTGCAGGGCGCGCTGTCCTCTCGATGCGGTGCAGGCAGCGGCTCGGTGACAATCGCGCAGACGGAGTCGGTGAGTCCAAGGCGTGCGGTGCAGGGTGAGACGGTGCTCGATGCGGTGCTGGCAGGTTGCGATGCAGGCGACCAAGCCGGAGTGCGGGAGCTGGCGTCGGACAGCGGAGCGAGTCGGAGCGGTGCGTCGCGAAGCGTGTGAGCGGTGCCCCAACTGCGATGCGGTCACGATTGTTGAGCCAGTTGCAGCGACAGCGTCGGTCTGGTCCGGCTGGCACAGTGAAGCGATGCGATGCGAACTGCGGTGCCCACAGGTCACGGTGCAAGCAGCGGCTCGGTGGCGATGGCGTCGGACGTCGTCGTCGGTGAGACCAGGGTTGCGGTGCGAGATGCGGACGGTGCGGTCTGCGGTGCAAACAGGACACCGGGCCAGCGATGGAGTCGGTTGACGGAGTCGGTTGCGGTTCCCTTCCTCTGTGGCAACTGAAACAGCGGTTCCAGAAGCGGTACCCAGAGGGTTATGAAGTCTTTGCAGTCCCTGAGACTTCTTAACAGGAGGCCAGCTCGGTTTCAGGCCCTTGGAGATTCTCAGCACAAGTAGTAGAAAGTTCAGTCCAGTCCTTTCACTGCCCAAGGCAGAAGCAGCAGCTGCAGGCCAACCCAACAAAGCAACAACACAGCAAAGGGGCAGTACTCCTCCTGGCAGCTCTTCCAGCTCTTCGTCTTGGCAGGTTCCTTGATTCCAGCGAGATCTAAAGTTCTGGGCTTTGGGTCCCCCTTTTTATCCTCAATTTCTCTTTGTTCTCTGAAGGCAGAGAGGCCTTTGCCTAGTCCAAACCAGTTCTGGTCAGTCCTGGAGCACTTTGTTGACAAGTCTCCTTCTTTCCTTTCACAGTGCAGGCCAGGGACATCAGACGCACCACAGGAGGTGGAGCCAGCATTGTGGAGGGAAGGCCCAGCCCTATTCAGGTCCCAGGTGCATCTCCTCCCACCCATCTACATGTAGATCTTGCTATTCAGCCCTGTGCTGACTCACCCGGTCTCCTGGCATCCCCAGCCCCTGTCACTCACACTCCAGACAAGGAATACACAACCTAGCAGAGGCAGGCTTGGATGGTTAGACAAGAAAATACCCACTTTCT
The DNA here is from genome assembly GCA_963921515.1 of Calotriton arnoldi. Lineage (NCBI taxonomy): Eukaryota > Metazoa > Chordata > Amphibia > Caudata > Salamandridae > Calotriton > Calotriton arnoldi. The sequence continues at coordinate 61,830 of CAWUFW010020665.1, read as the reverse complement.
AAAAGTGGTATTTTCAAACACAGAATGTTAAAACCAACTTTACTAAAAGATGCATTTTATCATTCTGAGTCCAGGCATACTAAACTCGAATTTCTACCATGTTCTCTGGGTCAGTTAGGATTATAAGCTGTAATAATCAAAACTGCCCATTCTGGCCTATGGGGAACAGGTAGCCTTGCAATAGTGAAAAACGAAATAGGCTGTAATTCACTATCAGGACATGCCACACACACCAGGTCATGTCCTACGTTTCACATACAATGCACCCTGCCCACAGGGATACCTTGGGCCTACCTTAGGGGTGACTAACATGTAGAAAAGGGAAGGTTTAGGGACTTGCAAGTGTGTGCACTTGCCAAGTCGACATGGCAGCCCCAGGCTGCACATAGGCTCTGCAATGGCAGGCCAGAGTTACACTTTACGGGCTGTTTGCGTGGGTGGCACAATCCAGTGCTGCAGCCCACCAACAGCATTTGATCTATAGGCCCTGGCACTCTCAGTGCACTTTACAAGGGACTGACACATAAATCAAATAGGCCAATCATGGAAACACCAATACATGACACATTTTATACAGGAGCACTTGCACTTTCCCACTGGACAGCAGTGAAGAAAGTGCGCAGAATCATTACACCAGCAAAAACAGAGTCAAAACCAGGAGGTCAGAAAGCAAAAAGTTAGGGGAAACACGCCAAAAGATGCCAAGTCTAACAGGCTTTCAAGAATCTTTTTAATGTATTCATCCGAATACAGAGGGGCATGATTTGTCATGCAATATTGTTGAGAAGCCGACCCTAAGGGGAGAAAAAAATAAAAGGGGGGGGGGGGGGAGCGTGCTGCTAGCATGATGCAAACCTCTCATAAATATGCCCCTAAGTGTTCATAATTACGTCCTTCGTGGTTTTAATAATCATGCTTAAACATCATACTGTTTGAAATAAATATTTTAGCATGCATAAACATACCGTAATATAATATGTGTGCTATTAAGGGGGTGCTAAAATCACTTTGAAAAAATTAACATTATGATCCTTCCATGCAACAAATCTGTTCCGGGGGATCTCTGTCATTTAAACACAAATATGCTCTCAAACCTCTCCTTCCATCTCGCTATGTTCATTCACTCTATTTTTATTCGATATACGTTTTCACGACCATGTGTTAAGGAAACATACATATTTTAGCACCACACATGCTTAGCAGAAATTCCGAGTGTGACTTATGTATGAATGATATTTATAAAGCGTGAACCTAGCTGCAGGTGAAGTGGAGCGTTGTAAATAAACAACGAAGCCGTCCTGCAAGTGATAAGACTCGTACATAATTGAAATATCACTGGAATAGAAAATATAGGACTCTTGAGAATAATGGCATTTGGTTGGAAGGGATGGGAGAGTGATGAGCATACATTTTGCTTTATAGATAGGTTTAAAGATGAATTGAAATTAGCCGCCTACTTGATAATTCCTCTGCGTGCTCTTATGTAAAGGGGCCTGGGGTAATGTGAAAGGAAACACAATTATATCTAACTTCTTGAGTCAGATTGAGTTGAGGAATCTGAAATGTGCATGTGGTTGGCAGCAAACAGTTATTACGTCCTCCTCCTGTCTTCCCGTCCCATTCCTGAACAGTGAGCAGCTAGTCTGCTCCCCAGAAACCTAATACCTGGCATACAGGCTTTGACAAGTGTATTTTTTCGATGACTTTTTGAATAACGTGAAGTTATGAGTTTTTGTTAAGCTTTAATGCCTTCTTGCCATATTATGTTACCGGTAGTTTAATGACACTTTTACTTTTTTTTAAATGGCTAATTTATTGCTGTGTTGGGGTGTTCAAGCCTGTCATCTGAGAATAACGTTTATTGAAAAAACTGCCATTGATGTTTGTAGATTTGTTTCATAATCGTAATGAAGAATACCAAATAAAATATTGTCACCACCTCGTCTCCGTTTCTAGTTTCATACCGAACACATGGGTCGAGCCCTCATCCTGGCAAAAGGCTACTCTCTTTCCCAATACTTTTGAAAAAACACATTAAAAAAAAAAAAAGTCGTCGTCCCTCCCCTTGGATTATAATTTCCTCCTCTGCATATAACAAAGCCTGTAGGGACTAAGCATAGGATACCGGGAGGTCAAGCACGTGGAGGGCGAAAATCAAAGGCTGAGGCAAGCAAAGCTTGGCCTGTGGCAACCTGATATTTCTTCCTCTGGGTTGAGAAATGCATTAGCACAAAGGACTGCTGTGTATTTTAGCTCGTCCTATAAAGACAACAAAAAGTTGCCAACATGTACCTGTAGTAGGTTCAGAGATGGGACAATAGTTAAAAAGCAGGAACTGTAAATGTAAGCTATGTTGGCAATGTGAAAGTTCAACTGGCAAAATCTTTAAAGTGCCTTTACAGATGTGCACATGTAGAGGTAGGTGATGTATACAAAATACAGTGGTAAAGTAGATGTACCTAAAGTGAGCGAAATACCTAGAATGTCTAAATGTACGATAACGGTGAAAAGAAAGTGTCATATAATAAGAATAAAATACACCTAGGCTCATATTTACTTTTCGATAGCCATTTGCTTGGCATCGTCTAGCTATCATTCTCAACAGGAGATTTGCAGAGGAACTAACAGATCGCCCTCTGTTGAACAACACTGTATTCTGGTGTGTCACAACACTGGTACTATATGCACAGTGAGTACAACCGGGCACGGACAAAGCAAAGTTATTTGTTCATCAACGCAAATCAGCATTTACTAACCTCACCCACTGTAGCACCACTTAAAGCTGGTGTAAATAATGCAACAGCCTTGCTCCAAACGAAAATATATGGATGCCATGTAAACAAATCATAAGCCTATTCATGTCACCTAGAACTTCACCATTTCCCAGAAAAGTCAAAATGGATGTTGTCACAAAGTGACACACAGAATGACTGATCCAACTGGCTTGAAATAACCCTAGGAGAAAGCTGCCAGTTAAATAAAAATATACACTGTGAGGGTGAATCTGTTTGGTCAACGTGAGGGGGAGATCAATCAAAGATATGAATCAACCTGTGATATCATATTAAGGCATCCTTGAACCAATAGCACTTTTCCTAGAACCAACAACAGTTCGGTGACTTGAAGTCTCAGCATATGTCAAATTACTAGCAGCACTACATTTGCTACCATCAAGCTCTTTACAAAGTACAAGTACATCAGTGCCACATGTGTGTCACAAAGTGCACCATCTTCATTTTTGGCCCGTATATTGTAGACAAACTTGCCCACTACATCATAGCACTTCAGGTTACCAAAACTAGAACAAATCTGCAACAGGTCATAGCTTGCTTTTAGGCTAATCCAAATTACCACACATCATAGGTGCCCTTAATTACAAGCGTCACATCTGTACCACCTGCCAACACGAAACACGTTTACAGGGACATGAATTGTACCCACTCATCTGTGAGCAGGCACTCTGTGATTGAAATTACTGCTTCAATAAAATGTAGTAGCCATGTTGTTCCCAGAGAGTAAGCATGGTTCCAACATTTTCAGGCAATGAACGTTCTATCAGTGCTTTGAAAGTTGTGTGTGCAGTAAAATATGATGATAAAACATGCATATGGATACTGATTGCTGCAAATCTGACATAGTTGGAGCAAAATATTTTTCAGATATAGAAATTATAGACTTGTCATCATTATAAAAAAAACTATCCTTTGTAACAAACAAAAATCATTTTGACACGTATAATCTTTTATTGATCTTTTAGAGCATTTTATATCCTCATTTCATAATAATATTGTATTATGAAGCTGCTTCCTCGACGGCACTGCCCTGACACCCTGTGGTTGATGATGTTTCCTAAAGAGAACGCTGTCTCACAACCGGCGTAAAATACGTCTGCACAGCTTTCACCTACGTCATGTGCTACTGCGTCATCGGAATGAATGCCTGGGCGAGGTGCTCACAATCTGCCGGGCTAGGGCTCACATGTTGCACATGGCATACTGCTCACTTTCATACTCACTGCGGATCGTGATTTTGCGATGCCAGTAAGCAGCTGAACATTTCAATGTATCACGCCATCAGATATTTTGACCACGAGATTTCCAGCCCAGCAGGTATTTCGCCAAGTAGCTTCTAACCGGTATCTCGTGCTGTATTGTCACAAGGGCCTCCTTGATGTCCATCAAGGTATTGTTTATTCAAGTCATAAAGTTGCTGATGCTCATTGGAAGTCTGGCCCCTGCTTGCAAGCGTTACAACGGATCTATTACGGATGGCTTTCATATCTGCACGGCCATCTTCGACAGCAGTGGCCCTGTGTCTGAAAAAGTATCCTGTTGCCAAAGTCAGTCAGATGCTCTTGTGCGAACGTGGCCGTCCATTCTATTGTGCTTTCTGCACCGGAGGCTGACATGGATCTTGATTTTGATGCGCGCAATGGCGTCTTGTTAGTGTTCATTTTCTCCTTTGATGATTTAGTGATGTTCTCCAGCGGTAGCTTTACAGTGTCCACATTGTGTTATCGTTCGATCCTGGACAGTGGCAGGCCACCTGCTTGATAAGATTGGGCGCCATTGTCAGCTGTACTTCTTTGAACTATATAGAAGGTGAATGAACATTTTGTTTCATTGTGCATTAATATTGGCAAGTCACTGCCAAAGATGTTATAATATGTGAATGACGTATTCCACGTGACAGACCATTATTTACCTAGAAAGGACCAGGAGGCACTGAGACCAGAGGACATTGCATCACATGTATTCGAAGGGATGCACGTCTTGTGCACAGGCTATGTTGATGCACTGCATTTGATCATGGCATTAATGCTACACTGTTATTGTGAATAAGAAGTAGCAACGAAAGGAATTATGTATGCTGAGGCTTATGCTGAATACCCATGCCTCTGTTCCGCTCATGCGTAGCAGTGCATTGACTGCCACATTACAGATGCGTGCCTCAATATCAAAGCACATTGATTGCAAACGTAATGTTCTTTGCTGTCTCAGTGTAACACATGCAATGATAGGTAGTTGCATGTATGTCACTTCTTCCCTACAGATACCCAGCAACTCTGCCCCTCTTTGTTAAAAAACAAAAATACTTTTATTTTCAATGTTTAAATACAAGTTATAAGAGGAAATACAGGCACATATAGCGTCAGCTGCAGCTTTATGCTACATCTCTGTCTTGGAGCTCTATTGATCTCAACATACATACATTGAAAATTACATTTCTAGGGAGATAGAGTTTATCCCAAGCCACTGAATGTGGCTTTAGCTCTTCACAGTACAGCAAAGTAATAACATTTGAGTGATGTGGCCTTGCTAATGGATTTGTGAGTTCAGTTATTTTACTTCAGGTAAGCAAAATCAACCATCCCGCGTCATCCTGTCAAAGACGCTTCCTGTCAAGCAATGGGTCAGCCATAGTTGCTCCCAGCTCTTTTCCTCTTGAGGCTTCTGACTTTTATTCTCACCCTTCATTCGATTCTCAGGGTCGCCTAGCATCGGGGAAGTGGGGGTGGGGGTGTCCTGGAAACTTTGTACCATAGTCATTCAAGCCTCAAGATCTCTGCCAGCTTATTGTCCCTCCTCCTCCACCACTGTCCACCCCAACATCACTCGGAGCTAGTTTTTACAGTTAAGGAGAGGGCGTCATCTCTGTATCCTTCCATCCCCCCCTTAATGTTTTATTTCTTTGTTGCTAATGTTTACTGCTGTTGATGTGTGCTGCATACTTACTGGATCTAAATATATAGCAGGATTTGTGAAGGCACCTCTGCATCTCAAAGTAAAGGTTGGTACTACATATGTGTGAAATGGAATTCTGACCTGCTGTTGAATAGTTCTCCCATCCAACTATCTCTGCACCTTAGAAGCTGAAACCAGTTTCTGGTGCAGTACCACCTGTTCCTCAATTTCAGTGAGTCCTTCCTGGGAACCTGGACTCCCACCTTTGCTTGTGATGATTTTTGTTTTTTGCCATTTTTTCCTTTGTCTAGTGCTTGTATCAGACCATCTTTTTTATTTCTCAGCAGTCCTTTGTTAGGTACACTTCAATGGCTGTTTGAAAATCTCAACTCACAGTGCAGTTTTCTTCTTGTCTACCGATTTTGAACTTAGAAGAAGTATGTTCTTTTGTTTGTTCACTTTGGCATTGGGATTTCCACCTCCTCATCTCTGACCCGCAGTTTCCTTATCCTGTCATCACTGTCTTCAAGTCCCTGGCTCCCTCCCTGGTACTCTCTCTCTTTCCTGGCTCCTTGGTGTTCTGTTTTTGGTTATGGAATCTTCCGTGTGTTGATGTTATGAGCGGGCTGTATTCAAAGTGTTTTGTGGGTTCCAGGTTTCTTTTTATGTTTTGCTTTGTGATACAAAGCTACATAGCAGATATTTCGCATTTGTGCCATTCACTGCCTGGTATTCTTTTCATGCGCTCAGTGGCTGTCAGCAATAGCATGTAACATCAAATCTATGCAACACTATATTTGTGTTGTAGTGCAACTCGGTGCTGGTATTTTTGCACTGCATTGTCCAATGAGACTTTTTGGTAATCTGTGTTCTATTTTTGATCAAATTGAGGAACCCTTTTAATTGTAATTTATCAGTTAATGTCCATCCTATAATAGGGATATGTGCTGTCTGAAATCTGATAAATAGTAACTTATCATCGAAATATGCAACAAAATGTGTCCATGTGTAGGATGAACAATAGAGGTAGGAGCATTGACTCTTAAGGCACCCCAAACTATAAAGCAAGGGAGAGTATTTTGGAAGGCACAGTCTGGAAATAGTCAGGTGAGCAAAAGCAGAAGGTCTGAGTCTATTTAGGGAAATTCTGCTGAATCTCAATGGCGAAGTAAGACTGTATAGAAACACCTCACAAAACATGGCAGGAGACCTTTTACATCTATAAACCCAGGATCTGAAATATCATCCCTGGATCTATCAGGACCTCTCCAATGCTGCTCCAAATTAGGTAAGAGCTGAAGACACACTTTCTTTTAACAAACACTACATCATAAACCCTTAACAGTCCACAAAGTAGCTACTGTAATCTCCTATCACTCAATGATTTTTATTCGTTTTTGGCCTGTACAGGGCTCCATTGCCTCTTCACTAGGGTAGTGCTATAGAAAAAATGCATACATACATACAGCTGACTCAAAGATCATTAAGAGGACAAGGAGGACTAACAGACAGACATTATCATAAACAAACATACAGGATATAGCACCAAGGACCTGGGTGGTGGCTCAAGCAGGGCTTTAAAGTAGTTTGGAACCGAAATGGTAGGGCCAGGACATTTTGAAATTATAAGTGCAACTTTGAAGTTGGAGCGTCACTGTTAGAAATGAGGGTCTCTAGTTGGCAATGGTTTGCACCTATGTCCAAATAGGGACCCTTCCTTCTAGTAGGGATAAGGGGGATACACTACTGAAATAAACCCGGCTCACCCCCTTGGTAGCTTGGCACAAGCAGTCAGGCTTATCTCAGAGGCAGTGTGTAAAGCTTTTGCACATAATCAACAGTAATACAGGGAAAACACTACAAAAGGACACCACACCAGTTTTAGAAAAATAACCAATATTTATCTGTGCAATCACGACCAAAATGATAAAAGACCAACATACAGTAATCAAAAATAGGCTCTTTGGATGCATGACTTAAAAATACAGTTCCTTGAAGCTGGTAGCTCTGTCCAGGGCTACCGCTGTGCTGAAAACAACAGAATCCAACAGTTCCGGCGGACCGCATCGGTGCGGACCGGTGTTAGCGTCAGCAGACTCGTAAACAGTACCTTTGTTTGTGGTCGACCGTGTTGGTGCTGGTCGGTCGTGGCAACTGTTGTGGTGGTGATTTGAAGTGTAGTGGTGCCCTCAAGTCGTGGTGCAGGTAGCGACTCGGTGACGGTCGTCCAGCGGCGTTGGTGAGACCAGGGCAGTGGTGCGGAATGAGGCCATGCTTGTGGCAGTGCTGATAGATCACGGTGTAAGCGTCAGTGCCAGTTGATGGGATGCTGGCATTGGTCAGCCCAGACTACGGTGTGGGATGGGGCGGTGCGTCATGTAACTTACAAGCGGTGCCCCCAAATCACGGTGCGGTCACCAGTGTCGAGGTCAGCGGACAGCGACATCATCAGTGAGACCATGACGGTGCCCACAGGTCACAGTGCAAGCAGCAGCTCAGTGGCGGCGGTGGTCATCGTCGTCGGTGAGACAAGGGTTGTGGTGTGAAGTGCGGTGTTGCCCTCTGCGGAGCCTTCAGGACACAGAGCCAGTACAGTGTTGGTGACCATGTCAGCTGCTTTCCCCCTCTGTTGCAACTGAAACCCATGGTTCCAGAGGAGGTACCCAGAGGTAAGTGAAGTCTTTGCTGTCCCTGAGACTTTGCGAACAGGAGTCAACCTCTATTTCAAGCCCTTGGAGATACTTAGCGACCAGTGAAGAAAGTTCAATCCAGTCCTTCCACTGCCCAAGGCAGAAGCAGTAACTGCACGCCAACCCAACAAAGCTACAACACAGCATCGGTATCAGTACTCCTCCTGGCAGTTCTTCTAGCTCTTCTTCTTGGCAGATTTCTTGATCCAAGCGAGTTCTCTGAAGTCTTTTATCTCCCTGAGACCTCCAACAAGAGGCAAGCTCTACTTCAAGCTCTTGGAGAAAACTCTAACAGCAGGATGATGAAAGTATAATCCAGTCCTTTCCCTGCCCAAGACCAAAGCAGCAAGCAGCAGGCCAACACAGCAGAGCACGCAGCAAAGTGGCAGTTCCGCCTGACAGCTTTTCCAGCTCTTCTTCCTGGCAGGTTCCTTAGTTCATCAGTAATCTAAAGTCTGGGCCCCAATATTTATACTCAGTTTCTCTTTGTTCTTTTGGGCAGAGAGTATCTGTGCTCAGCCCAAACCAGTTCTGTCCTCTCTGGTCCAGCTTCCCGGCAGGAGGTGGAGACAGCATTGTCCAAGGCAGACCAGGCCCATTCAGGTGCAAGGGAAATCTCCTCCCACCACTCTAAATGCAGACAAGGCCTATTCAGGTGCTAGTGAAACTCCTCCCACTACTCTGAATGCACCCTGGTCAATTCAGCCCAGCCCTGGCTCGTATAGGAAAATCAGGACACACCTCGACCCCCCAGGGGCTGTCTACAGTGAATGCACATCCCCAGCCCCTGTCACTCCAAAGCCAGACAGTCAATCCTCAACCAGGCAGAGGCACACAGGATGGCTAAGCAAGAAAAAACCCACTTTATAAAAGTGATATTTTCAAACACACAACATAAAAATCATCTTGACTAAAAGATTCATTTTTGCATTCTGAGTTCAGGCATACTAAACTCAATTTCTCTATCTTGCCCCAATGGGAAGTTATACTTGTAAGATGTTACAAAGTATCTCCCAATCTATCCTATGGGACATATAGCCTTTCCATAGTGAAAAATGAAATACAGTGTATTTCACTATCAAGACCTTTCACCCACCCCAGTACATGTCCTACCTTTCACATACACTACCTTCTGCCCAGAGGGGTACCTAGGGCTTACCTTACGGGTGACACATGTAATAAAAGGGAAGGTTAGCGCCTGGAAAGTGGGTGCGCTTGCCAGGTTGACATGGCAATAGAGACTGCGTGCAGACACCGCAGTGGCAGGTCTGAGAACCCTTTGAAAGGCTGCTTGTGTGGGTGGCACAATCAGTGCTGCAGGCCCACTAGCAGCATTTGATTTACAGGCCCTGGGCACACACAGTGCACTATACTAGGGACTTAGTAGTAAATCACATTAGCCAAAAATGGAAACACTAATCCATTTACATAATTTACATGGTGAGAATATGCACTTTAGCAGTGAATAGCAGTGGTAAAGTGCCCAGAGTTCTAAAACCAATAAAAACAGGGTCAAAAACAGGAGGCCAAAAAGCAAAAAGTCTGGGGGTAAATCTGCTGAAAAAGCCAAGTCTAACAGTCACAGACTGTCTAAAAAAGTACCAAGGTGTGATAGGATATTTATAATTCTGGTTGAAGTTGGGATTTTTGATCAGATGTAAAACCTATGTGTTGGGGTAAATTGATTTCACCTAACAATAAATATGCTACTACTATTCGCTTTTGTCCTTACTTCAAAATGTTCAATATATGTAGTAAAACATTCAACATGACTGGAATTTTCTAACACATCATCATAACGTTATACCTTTTTGAAATCACAATGATGTGGCTTCGAATTTTGGTATTATGTTGACAGCATCGGAGTATGTCAGTCCTGAAACATTTATCATAAAGCATTATGATTTTGTCCTTATCTTTGGACTCGCAGGCTGCTGAAAATAAAGGGCTGAGGAAGTATTAAATTCAGCTGTTCATTATAGTAAGTTAGAAGAGGCAGACACAACAATTGTACTATTTATAACATTTTTATAAAAATAATATTCTTAAAACTTGATGTGGTGATACATTACTGTGTACATCAGTGGTATGAAGCAAGGTAGATATTTCATGTTTTCCACCTCTTTGAAGAAATCTCTGAATCTTAAGTAGGATCCAATCAGTATGGATTATACTAATATCATATGTTTGGTTTAGATGATAGCTGATATATAGAAGTTATGTGAGTATCGATAAGCAGCTCATATGTCATTTTTGGCTTCCTCCAATTCTGACACAGTCTTCCTTTAAAACAGAATTTTATTCAGAGGTATGCTTTGGAGAACAAAGTTCTTTTATTTCTGAACTGCATATATGAATTTTGCTTTCTTATTCAATTTATTCAAATATGATGTTTACAATCTTATTGGAGGTAATAACTCTTACTGGGAGGTGGAAAATGTTGAGACACTTTTTGGTTATTGCTGATCACGAGGCTTCAAAAACCTAGAAACTTACTTTTACATTTGGGACCTTAATTTGAATTTGAAGTAGACCATAAGAGAATTGTTAATGAATATTTGAGAAGCCTTGAGGAGATGTGAAATTAGGCAGCACAAATTGTCGGTGTGCTGGATGAGGAGATATTAAAAAAGGTAGATGTGAGAAATACTGTTGATTGTAAGACTCATGTTGTGAGACTTTAACTTGCTTTAGACATCTAGCAAGTGGCAACTCGTTGCATTTAAATTCTCAAAGTTGATTGATAAGAGGAAGTTCTAGGGATAATCTATCTTTTTTCCTGCAGTCATTGGGAGAGGTGCTTTCAGTGTAATCTGTCTGTTTATAGTTACTTAGTGCTCAAATATTGTAATTTGGAGACCCTTTCAACATGGCAAACCTAATGCCCTGGTTAGTTTTTATTGTTTTTTATTCAAATTGTAAAACATTTACCCTTATAAAATGTTATTCAAGGTATCCTGAAGGGTGATACACACCAACTCCATCCTCTGAATTTACATTCTCCTAAACTCTAATACACAGATTTCCTTGTAACCCTCTCTGTTCACCACATCATCTAGATTGCAGTAAATCTGTTTCTCACTTTCCTTTTCAGTATCTCAGTACTAACAATTGCTTGCAGTTCTCTGTTAATTTAAAAGCTCAGTGTTCAATATTTTGCTTGCACATCTACAATTTTTACTGTTCAGTTTGTTGATTTTGCTCATGAACTCTGAAGAACTCAGTTAATTTTCTTAATGTTAGGTACTCTATTCTTATTGCTGCTATGTTATCAGTAAATATGTTGACTAAGGTTTAATTAGCAAGTGCCATCAGCAAGAGCCAGTGATATGGAGGTCCACCCTTCTTAAACTTTATTACCTTCTCTGTATATGATCAATCCACTAACTGGTTATCATGAAGTAGGGTGTTTCAAAAGAAAAAGGATGTGTCTTGGAGTCTACTCACTGTGACCTGAGACACATATTTTCACATTGAGTGCAATAATTATAAAGCTCAGGGTTTGTGATTTTCTGGATTTAAGATGTGGACAATTTTCTATGATATTTTGAAATGGTGGTATGAATTTAAATGTTCACTGTTTCTAGCTACACGTCTTTATCATACTCCAAGCTGAATGTGAAAGGAAAAGTCAAGAAAAATGTACCAACCTAGCAGGCAGTGTTCTACCCATTTAATATGTAAAACCAGTAGCGGCCGCTACTAAGCACGGGTGGTGGGGCGGGGAGACAGAGGGGTGAAGTATAAAAATAAAAATACACTCACCTACCTGAATGCCTCCTGGTGCTGACACCTCTGCTTAGTCTCCTCCGCGTCAACAGGAGGCTCCCAGCCTCCCATAAGCCCCTGTCCAATCACAACGCTGTCATAAGCAGCGTTGTGATTGGTCTGAGTGCCGTGGTTCCAAGCTCAGATAGGGGTTTGGAGGCTTTGCATGTTCCTCACCAGGCTGTGTAATGCAGACTGGTGGGGAAGATGTGAAGTGCGCATGACTGTTTGACCGGCCCTCTTGAGCCGGTCAAACCGTCATGCACACTTTAGAGTGTGCTTTAAATCTCGTCCCCTGCCCCCTACACTGGCCAGCCCGGCCCACCCACTCGCCCCCCACCCGAGCAGAAAGGAAAATGAAAACGAGAATAACGTTAGTTGTTATTGTTTTTGTTTTCTTTTTTACACTGCTCATAGAGCAGTGGGGCGATGTTCCTCCGCCTTAGCGGAGGAGCCGCAACTGTGTAAAACATTCCCTCATGAACATTCCCTTCTCATTTGGCAGTCATTTCCTGAGAGGATAACTCAATTTCTTATCCCACCCTTGAAAGTCTCTCTCCTTCCTTTTCAGGTATTAATATCCACTGATAAATCTTCCTTCTTCGATCCAAGTGTCCCCTTCCAGAACAGTTCCTCTCTAATTCCATACAGTCCAAACATCCCCCTGAAAGACCAATCTTTTATAATCAGTATTAGAGCAAGTATAATGAGAACCCTTCATATTCAAGGAGAAATGGTCTGAGCCGAGCTGTATGGGTTTAATGTTCCATGAGCTTAATGTATTTTTTAGCACAATTTACTGAAACTGGAATGTGGACAGTCATGAGGCAAATGTGTGCAAGATCATTTAGATTTGTGAGCAGATGATGAGACAGAATCTTGTGATGAAAAGCATCAAAAGAATCCATGTTTTCACATTGATGGTTCTTGACTCTCACACCATGTATAACATATGTAGTTTTGTGGAAAAGTATGTGTGTTTTGTATGTATGTATATATGATTATGGAATTTTTATAGCACAACTCAAACCAAAAGGCAGCGGGTAAAGCCAAGCATAAAGTCAACAAATAAGAGGAGAGGAAGTTGGGTTGTGGATGGCTAATGCATTGATCTGTGTTCTTTAAAGAGGTGAGTCTTCAACTCTTTCCTAAATTGGAGCAGTTTTGGTGCGGTCCTGAGAGATATGGGGACATTGTTCCTGATTCTGGATGCGTAGATGGAAAAGACATACTGTTTTTAAAAAAAATGTATTGAAGTTCCTAGGCTGCAGTCTGATGGTGCCCTGGCTGCAGGTTTTCTGAGAGCCACTGAAGATGGTGAGCTTGTCTGCAAAATAAGCGGAGTGCTGGTCAAGATAGCTTTGTAAATGATTCTGCTGTTTTTGAAGATGGTGCAGGCCAGCAAGAGGAACCGATGGAGTTCCATTAGGGTGGGAGTGATGTGATCATATTTCTTCAGGTCTCGGGAGAGATAGTCTGTGTCATGTAGGATCCCCCTTAGGGGTCCCGGAGCAGAGTCTGGGAGGTCATGGAGTAGGACATTACCACCATCTAGATACGTGAGCAGGCGGGTTGAACAACGGATTTTAAGTCACTCTCTGGGAGAAATGGTTTGACTTTCTTTCGAAAGAGAGCTGATACTAGGCCATCTATGTTTTTTGGCAATGTGTTTCATGAGGATGAGGTTCAAAGGACTTGGCATTCGGTGAAAGCTGAGATTCAAAGACTCCAAGATTCATATCATGGAGCCAGGTTTGTAGTGTTTCTTGTTTCTTGTTTTGTTTGCATTTTTTGTGAAAAACAATGCAACTTTGCCCACCATTACTTAAAACTATAAAAACAGCTATGCTCAAGCAAGTAAATAATGATTTATAATAACACTGAATATTTTTCTGTAATTGCACATTTAGTCAGAGTTCAATAAAAAAAACAACTTCAGAGAAAAGTTTGGGTCTAATCACATAAAGAGAGCAATGCAAACATTATTTTAAGACGGTTTGCTGCCACTGTTTTGGGCTGACCAGGGTCCTAAACAACTGGAGCAATGCTATTTTACCATGCTAGATAGTCGTCATTTTTTTGTCACTGGAACTTTAAATGATCATCCTAATTTTATCTTGGAATGTTACAACTTTTGTTGGCATCATAAAAGATCTAAAGAGCACAACACAATAACATAATACAAAACAAAATAACAACATAAAAAAATCATAGCAAGGCACACCACAAAACAACATTCAAAACAAATTACAACAACAACCACACTATCATAACAAAATGAACTAATGCAGCACTTAAACGAAACAGCACAAAACAAGATTACACATCACACCTACAATAAACTGTGTCAAAACGAATATGCAGAATTATTCTTTCCACACACTGCCACCTCAGAAATCTGCTTTCTTAAAAAAGTAGTAAAAGGTGTTTGCACCAAACACTACCTAACTTACCACCAAGGACATTTATAGTGCCACTCAAAAATGTTTTCTGAGCTGGCATTTTGTGTGCAAAATAAGGCTTTGAAAAAACATTAGCAACCTGCACAGTGGTGGCTGGCATGTAAGGAGGGTGGTGGTGTGGGAGCGAAAAAAATCAAAGTTATAAATACATTTAAAAAAGAATTACACTTACCTTCAATCCTGGTGCGACATTCTTCTTGCTCGGGTCTTCTGTTCTCCAGGCATGCAGGCTCCAACGCGGGACCAGGAAGCTGCAGTAACCAATCCTGGTGCTGCTTTCATGCAGTATAAAAGTAGTTCCAGGATTGGAGGGAGCGGCCTCTCTCACCTAAGGGTACTGGAGTCCTATGCTGTTTCTAACCCCCCTATCTAAGACAGTTGAGTTAGAGAAGCTTAAACTGAGCATGTCTGGCTGGCCGGCCAAGACGGCCGGCCAAAAAGACATGTGCACCTAAGT
The DNA here is from genome assembly GCA_963921515.1 of Calotriton arnoldi. NCBI lineage: Eukaryota > Metazoa > Chordata > Amphibia > Caudata > Salamandridae > Calotriton > Calotriton arnoldi. Next base: position 46,769 of record CAWUFW010020665.1, on the reverse strand, counting down.
GCACCTAAGTGCACTGCTTGCCCATTACTGCTTTCTGCTGCTGCCTGGCTGGCAGCAGCAGAAAGCCCTGCCCCCAAACTTACACCCGGCTCGTGACAGGGTTTTGAAAAATAAAATAGTAACTTATTACCATTTTATTTTTCTATCCCTTGGAGCATTTTTTTAAAGGGACGTTGCTCTTCCACCTTAACGATGGAGCAGCCCCTGAACATGCATGGAATTTAGCACATGCTCTTCATGCAGTGCTCATAATTAATATGATTTAACTTTATTTAGTGCCTGAAATAAACACTAATGGACTGTGCTTAGTGATTAAAAAGATTAATACTGTTCTTTATATAAACCTTAGGAAAGAAAATCACAACATTAGGATTTTTTCTAGGTTTTTAAATGACGAGCTGCCTATGAAATTAAATGGCATCTTTGTGTGTTTAGACATGAGGCAGTGCTAGCTGGCAAGGCACCGAGGCAGGGTGCAGTACAGTAGCACCCAAAAACAGAGCAACTGAAACCTACAGATTATAAATTGTAGGAAGCTGGCTCTGTATATGGTATCACCACTTGGTGGGTATATCGTGCACAGAGTCCAGGGGTTCCACAAAAGTATACAGGGCTCAATGTAGAAACCCAAAGTGCTCTATTAGGGGTAGTGTGGGCGAGCAGCCTTAGGCCTAACACAGAGGAGTGTTAGACATTTATTCCACAACAGTGATCAATAATGGACACACAGCTCAAGAAGGAGATCCAGACCAACTTTAGAAAAGTATACTTTGTTTGTATTTTATTTTAAGTCCAAGATCTTTGTAATAAGGTAAGTACGTTTGTAATTAAAAATACTTTTCACTTTGAAAAATCAACACTTAAAGAAACTTTTCAGCACAGTTCAATGTTATCCTACGGGGAAAACAATATTGCAGTTAAACCGGAAAATACTGCACATACAATCCCAGTCTTCGGAGCCAAAATTCAGCAAGGGGCAAGGGTCAGGTGAGTACCAAAACTGCACCACCAGCGGCACACTGGTGGCCTGGTGCTGAGGTCAAATTTGGAGTTTGGCCCAATGCTTTTCAATGGAGACTAAGGTTGCCTGGAGCCACACTGCTTGAAGGTAAGTAGATCGGTTGCAGTGACCAAACTTTGGTGGTTAGCTTAAGAACAGGGGGTGCTCAAAGCAGCACCAAACATACACCACCAGCAGCACAGGGGTGGCCGGGTGCAGGGTGAAATTTGGATGTCCAGTGTGGATTTATTGAGAGGAGTTGTTTGGTACCAAACACTTCTGTGTTCAGTGAAGCCTTCATGGTGCTGTGGAACTCGGGTTGTCGAGTTTCCAGCCCATGTACTCTCTATGCTTCACTGGCACTTACAATATTGTAGGGGCATATCTGCTCGTGCAGACATGCCCTCACCTGTGGTATAGTGCAGTGGTAAAGTGCACCTTGCCTTAGGGCTGTGAGGCCTGCTAGAGGGGTGGCTTACCTATACCATCAGACAGTGCTAGCTGGCAAGGCACCCAGGCAGGGTGCCGTGTCTACTTTGTCATTTTTCCTCTCACAGGGGCCTGCAAGCTTCAAGGGCATTGGCAAGCTACCAGTGAGGGGGGGTCCTAGGTGACCCTATTCAGCTCCCAGGCCCTAGGTACTCAGAGTACTATTTACTAGGGAGTTACAGGGAGTAGAAGTACCAATTGGGGATTTGCTTTTAGGGAAGAAGCACTGGCATAGGGGACCTGGTTGGCAGGGACCCTGTGCACTACAATTGAAACCACATCAAAACCAGGCAAAAGGTGGGGGCTAACCATGCAAAAAGAGGCACTTTCTCACATAGATATTTTCCTCAAATAGTCCCATGTTTTTCTACAGGGACGAATAAACTTGTAAATTGTAATTGTAATTAAATTTTTATAGTGCTTACTACCCTGATGAGGATTTGAAGTGCGTTACGGCATGTAGTTCGCTACTCCGGAACCCAGGCTTGGTGGTTAATAAAGTGGTTATTTGTTATTGTTGGTTATTGGGGATAGTCATGTGTTCTCAACGTAAACCATTCAGTGAATTTACTCCTTTTTCTTTGTGGTAGGTTAATTGGAGTTGGGTGTGATCTTTAGTGGGAGTTATGCAGGTTCATACAAATATATGGTGGGGTAAATACATAGCCTAATGGTGATTAAGTGTTGTTAGGTTGCAGGAATATGGTTTAAAAGGAGATAGATTCTTATCCATGAAATGAGTTGTAAATCATTTACAGAAATACAATAATAGACACATGCAAACAGGCATGCAAGCTAGAGGACATTATACTCAGAGAGGAGAGGCATGCGCAACATGGAAAGTAAGGAAAGGGTCAGAGGGAAGAAAGAGAGGCGAGGAAACAACTGATCATTTTAACTTAAATGGAATTTTTTGCAGGTTATAGGAATATAATGGGAGGAGGCCTTTTGAGACACCATGCAATTTAAGGAATTGAAACTGTAGAAAGAAACAACGTTAAATAGTTCTTTGCCCAGGGCAGATTGCTTAAACATACGAGCCTGATATGCAGATCATATAAGCATTAGGAGCCTGAGCCTCTGTGTGAAAGGCTGAGGCAGACAATTACTGTCTGCAGTGTCCCATCCTTGGTAGAGTGTGTATATACTGCACTAGGGGAGGTGGCGCAGACTCCTTTGTTAGGAAAAGTCTTATTTAATGTAAGCCTGGGTGAAGTTCGCAGAGTTCCGCGTAGTGATACTCCTCTAAGTGACAAAAAAACTCTGCAGAGTTCCGCAAGTGGTGAATTGCAGTGCGAACTGCCGTTCGCGCTGATCTTCCTGCCACTTGAGTAGAAATTCTACCCGAGCGGCAGCTCACACTCACCAACTTACCGTTGGTGAGCGCGAGCGGGAAAAAACACTGCTACACTACGTGGAGCAGAGATTTCTGCGCTCCGTGAGCTTGGAGCGCAGACTGCAGAAAACTCTGCAAACTCCACGAACATAGCGGAGTTCACTGCCCAGGCTTAATTTAATGACTGTCGCTCACTATTCTAACTAGAGCCAGACTGGGGCAGAAAATAGGCCAGGGCACCAATATAAAAGAGGCCCCCATTGGCGAGTCAGATAGCTAAGAAAGTTGCCCTCGTTGGCAAATTGGTGAAGTTTTCAACTTGTAAAAACTCACTGTATATGTGTTTTAAAGGTATGGGAGGCTGAATGCATTAGTGTTTGCTGCAGGAAATGCATGCCATAATGTCAGGGAGTTTACCAGTAAACACTTACTATACAACAGTCCAGCAAAGAGCCAAAATAGCAGTTTTAAGACTGACCTGTCACAGTGCCCTACAGGGCAGCCTAATCGTGAATCTAACATCATTGCTTTAGAAGGTAATTTCATTAACTAAAACTACTTCTTTCAAGTGAAGCAGCTATCCCTGTATTAAATCCTAAATTGCAACATCACTTTAGCAACGACTAAAAAAAACATTTCTTATTTTCACTGGCTAGCCCCTTAAGTGGGGGTTGCATGCATATCAAGCTGCTAATGGAGTAACAACATAATCTATGAGTGTTGTTGTTTCTCAGAGGCCTTGCAGTCTGGTGACGGTTGTTGAAAGAGATGTGTATTTGGGAACTGTTAGACCTGCCAGTCTTAGGGTGGCCTCCCCACAATATTTTTGCTTTTTGCCTCCACGTTTTTCTGAATCATTTTGTTGGCCTTAAGACTCTGAGCACTTTACCACTGCTAATCAGTGCTAAAGTGCATGTGTTTCTTCCCTAAACATGTGTGTAATTGGTGTATATCTGATTGACATATTTATTTTACTTGTAAGACCCTTGTAAGGTGGTATACCATATACCCAGGGCCTGTAAGTTAAATGCTACTAGTGGGCTGCAGCACTGATTGTGCCACCCACATAAGTAGCCTTTCAAACCTGTCTCAGGCCTGCCACAGCAGTGCCTGTGTGTACAGTTTACTGCCACTTCGACTTGACATTTAAAGCTGCTTGCCAAGCCTTAAACTCCCCTTTTACTACAGATAAGTTACCCCTAAGGTAGGCCCTAGGTAGCCCTAAGAGCAGCGTGCTATGTAAGTAAAAGGTTGACATGAACTTGCATGATTTGCATGTCCTGGTAGTGACAAACAGCCTATTTTGTTTTTCGCTAGTGTGTGCCTACTCCTCTCATAGGTTACAATAGTGAGTTCCTTAATACACTTTTAAGCTGTAATTCCTGATCAGAGGGGAGTAGCGTTTTCGTGTTTCATATGTTTGGAATGGTATTGATAAATCCTACTTACGGGTGAAGTTGGATTTAATATGACTGTTTTAGAAATCCCACTTTTAGAAAGTGGACATTTCTCTGCACTTACTCTCTGTGTGCCTGACAGCCTGTCTCCAATACATGACGGGGGTGGGTGACACCTACACTTTGTGCATTCCCTCTATACAGCCGCAACACAGGAAGGATAGGTGTATCTGTGTGTCCATCTACATACATCTGCATTCTGATGGCCTTGCCTGGGCAGGATGGAAGGAAGGGAAGGGTTAACACTTCATTTGAATAGCCCTTTCCCCACACAAAGGGCTAATTTACCTCCCATAGAGAGCCTGGCAGACTGGACTGGGCTAAAAGGGGAACCTGTGCACTTCAGAGAACTGTTTCAAAGTCACCCCCACATCAAGCGCACTTTTGGGTATAATTATTAGGTCTCTGACCCCCTAAAATTAGACACTTATGGACCTTGAACTGAACCTCTTTCAGAAGTACTGCTGTGCTGCTTAAAAACGTATATTTGGACTGCAGACTTTGAAGGCCTGCTTTTCTCTTGTGTTGGCCTGCTGCTCTCTGACTCTGCTGACGTAGAGCTGGACTCTGCCTTCACTTCAAGTGATCTACAAGGACTTGATGGCTTGCCTCCTGTTGCTCGAGACTCAGGGAACTCAAAGTCTCTACCTCTGCTCCTGTGCCTAGCTCACCAGAAGTGGCCCAGCTACTTGCAACACAGATTTCAATGCAATTCCTCTCTGTGTGTAACAGAATGGGTGCATAAACCCAGTTGGTGGAGTGAAATCAGCGCATCGAATAGGAATGAGTGCTTTGCCTCCAGAGATCGAATCACCGGATAGCATATCGCCGCCGCCGCAGCTTAGTGAGAGGCACCCGTCTTCAAAACTGATGCATTGCCTTCATTGCTTGGAGAAGATAGACGCATCTCGCTGTTTGTTACCAGGAAAGGTATTTTGTTCACCGGGCCCTGCGTGGGTTCTGTAGCTGGCCTGCGCTTCCACTAGGTCGGCCTGAACATTGACTTTGCCCCAGTCCAGCGTGACCCAAGTAACCTTTTAGCGCCTCTTACTTCTAAGTGCTTTACTGCATTTATTCTTTTAAAATTCAATATTTCAACTTGGATACATTGAATTTTTGTCATTTTTGTCTTGTTTTGTTCAGAATATAATAATCTATTTTTCGAAACCTGTGTGGAGTCTTTTTGTAGTGTATTAATTGTGCTACTGTGTGTGTGTGTTTTTACTTTACATATTGCCTCTATAGTTTAGCCTGACTGCTCTGTTCCAAGCTAACAGAGGGTGAGCACAGGTTAATGTTTATTGTGTATCTTACTTACCCTGACTAGAATGATGGCTTCTGCTTGGACAGGGTGCATATCGTTGCCAACAAGAAATCCAATTTCTAACAGGAATCATATGGAAAAGACAAAGTGGGTCTGAATCATCTTGGTCAGAGACATCAGACCCTGTTTCAGCCATCAGTAAATTGCATTTCAAAAGGCTGTGGAGACAATGTGGCCATTTCACACCTCCCATAACATCAATGGTCTGTAAGAAAGCTCCCCTCTTTGGCTGTTAGAGGGGCTGGGAGAAAGCAGGCTGCAGGAATAACAAACGGTTTTCCATATGTTTGCTTACAGAACAGGCTTGCTCAGAAAGTTTAATTTGGAATCCTGATCCCTCTCCAAAAATTACCAAACCCCACAGCATTGTGAGGCATGCCACTTGCACATTCAACCTACTGACTCACACATCTAACCCTGTTTCAACGTTTTTTAAAAGGCCTTCAAAAAAAAGAACAGCTGGGGTGATTAACAGTGCCTGTCTGGTGCTTCTAACTACAATCCAAGCCGTGCTAAGCTTCAAAGAATGGAAAATGCACTCCTGCATCATCTGACACAGGCAGCTAGTACCCCGACACTTCCAGGGGAGCGATATCATAACCTACAAAGGGATGTAAATAAACTGACTGAGTTTACATTTAAAAATTAGCACTGTGTCTTTTAAAAGCAGGGAGGACCTGGCCTGGTAGTTCAGGCTGGACTGTTCCCATGAGGCACAGGGTCAAGACTGATTTGCATATGGCTGGGTTCAAACTAGAATGGCATGGTGAGCAAAAAAACGATGGATTTAGGCCTAGATCTCTGTACTGGGGTGAATGTATGACATTGTTCTTCATTCTGTCCATCAATTGTTCTTTTAAAAGCAACACCACAAGCATCAGATCAGAAAGGCGTCAGAGAAGAAGCCCTGCTTTGCAGCATCTGCTGACTCTGCATTTGTGGACTATTGAGAATGTTGAATCAGCAGCAGGCACTGCAAACAAATAGGTCCAATGGCATTCATTAATAGGTGATGAATTTTCCACAGTTGCTTAAGCAGGAAAACATGTACTGCTTGCTGTCTGACCATTTTGTGGAATATGGCTCATCAGGAAAGTGAACAGATTGACAGCGAATGCAAGTAGGGGCACGATTAAAGTTTTCTAGTGTGGTTCAAAGAAATATACGCAAAAAGAACAGTTGATGGACAAAATGCAGAACAATGTCACACATTCATTCACCCCAGTACAGAGATCTGGGCCTAAATCCATCGTTTTTTTGCTCACCATGCCATTCCAGTTTGGACCTAGCCATATGCAAATCAGTCTTGACCCTGCGCCCAATGGGAACAGTCCAGCCCGAAATGCCAGGCCAGGTCCTCCCTGGACTGGAGACAAGCATCCTAGGACCGGTTTCGGGCTTTCAGCCCTCATCAGCCAGGATAGCTTGACTCCAGTGGCATGGAGAGCACGGGACCCACGTCTGGGCATACCCGTACCACTCGGGGTGACAAATGCAAAAAGAACAGTTGATGGACAGAATGCAGAACAATGTCATACATTCACCCCAGTACAGAGATCTGGGCCTAAATCCATCATTTTTTTGCTCACCATGCCATTCCAGTTTGGACCTAGCCATATGCAAATCAGTCTTGACCCTGCGCCCAATGGAAACAGTTCAGCCCGAACTGCCAGGCCATGTCCTCCTTGGACTGGAAACAAGCGTCCTAGCACCGGTTTCGGGCTTTCAGCCCTCATCAGCCAGGATAGCTTGACTCCAGTGGCATGGAGAGCACGGGACCCACGTCTGGGCATACCCGTCCCACTCGGGGTGACAAATGCACAAAGAAACTGGTCCCAGGATGCTTGTTTCCGGTCCAGGGAAGACATGGCTTGGCAGTTCGGGCTGGACTGTTCCCATGAGGCACAGGGTCAAGACTGATTTGCATATAGTTGTGTCTGAACTGGGGTGGCGAAGTGAGCTAAAGAATGATGATGGATTCAACCCAGATCTGTGACTGGGGGTGAGTGTCTGAAAAGTTTCAGCGCTCCGTCCATCATCTCCTTGTGTTTGCTTTGTTCGCCCTAAGTTGCCAGGGTATGCCCAGACGTGGGTCCCTTGCTCACTTCGCCACTGGATTCAAGCTAGCCTGGCTGATGAGGGCTGTTAGCCCGAAACCGGTCCCAGGATGCTTGTTTCCGGTCCAGGGAAGACATGGCTTGGCAGTTCGGGCTGGACTGTTCCCATGAGGCACAGGGTCAAGACTGATTTGCATATAGCTGTGTCTGAACTGGGGTGGCGAAGTGAGCTAAAGAATGATGATGGATTCAACCCAGATCTGTGACTGGGAGTGAGTGTCTGAAAAGTTTCAGCGCTCCATCCATCATCTCCCTGTGTTTGCTTTGTTCGCCCTAAGTTGCCATGGAATGCCCAGACGTGGGTCCCTTGCTCACTTTGCCACTGGATTCAAGCTAGCCTGGCTGATGAGGGCTGTTAGCCCGAAACCGGTCCCAGGATGCTTGTTTCTGGTCCAGGGAAGACATGGCTTGGCAGTGCGGGCTGGACTGTTCCCATGAGGCACAGGATCAAGACTGATTTGCATATAGGTGTGTCTGAACTGGGGTGGCGAAGTGAGCTAAAGAATGATGATGGATTCAACCCAGATCTGTGACTGGGGGTGAGTGTCTGAAAAGTTTCAGCGCTCCGTCTATCATCTCCTTGTGTTTGCTTTGTTCAAAGAAATATATACACATAAACAACATAATAATTTACATGTGCAGTTCAATTAAGCAGTTCTATGATTTTGTTGCCTTTGCTTAGTGGCTGGGGCTCGGAGGGGAGGGAGGAGGGATTCATTGCTGTTACCTGCACAGGACAGGTTTTTGTTGTGAACAGAAAGTATAATAGTCAGCTCCTCATGTTTCCACACAAAATACCTCCTCCTGTTCCCCCACCACCATCTACCCTTCCTGGCCTACAGCCCTCTATGCCACGCTCTTTCTGTCTACCCCAATTCAGACCGATGTCTACAAACCCTACAATCCAATACAATATAAATTAGTTTGTAGAGTGCGCGGCTGCTTCTAAAGAAGCATTTCGGCGCTGGTAGCAAGTGACCAATATATCGAAGAGATTTAGAAGGCAGCATTAAAACAGAACATCTTCAGGTTTTTCCTGAAAAAAAAATTCCAATGAAGCAAACTGAAGACCTAACGGGAGTTCCAGAACCTGCCCGTAAGGTACACTGAGAATCTTCCACCTCTCCTAGCTTTACGCACCTAGGGAATATAAAGAAGTTTACGGCTATTCAATCTCATGGAACTAGTTTGATAATACACTTTGATTCTCTTTCTAAGGTAGAGGGGGCCTTTAAGTTCACAAGCTCTATAAGCAAATGTAAGAGCCATGAATTGAATTCACTCAACAACGGGCAGCCAATGAAGTTGTTGCATGTGGGGTGACACAGATTGGTGTGCTAGAGTTTTCAAGATTAGGCGAGCCGTGGCATTTTGAATAATCTGAAGGCACTTGATGAGATACGATAGAAGGCCCAAGTATAAGCTGTTAACATAGTCCAAATTTGAAGTCACCAGAGAATGAACAACAGTCCTACAGGTGTTCTCAGGTACTAAATGCAACATCCTCCTCAAATATTTAGGAGTTGCAAAACAGCTGGCCGATATTGCTTTGACCTAGGGTTCGAATTAGAGTTCTAGATCAAATATGATCCCCATGTTCCTGGCGGTAGAGGCAGGGGAGGGTGGAAGCCCCAGCTCAGACGGCCAACAGTTGCACGTGTCAGGGTAGCATTTAGTACCAAAGAAAAGGACCTCCATTTTATCAGAACTGAACCTAAGGCAATTATTGTTCATCCAGTTGCCCACAAATCTTAGATAAAGTTTGAAAGAATTAAGGGATACCATATCATTCTCCTGAAAAAGATAGGAAAAGCTGGGTATCATCTGCATAGGAAATCACCAGCAAACCCCAAGATTCAACAAGACTCACTAAGGTAGTCTAGTTGAATCAGATAGATATTAAAAAAGAGTGGGACAGAGGGCAGAGCCCTTTGGCACTCCACAATCAAGAGGTTTTGAGGAGGAAGTGAAAGGAGACAACAGAATAGACGGTGTCCTACCTTCTAAAAAAGACTTTGACTAGGACAAGGCTTGACCTTGGATTTCTCTTTTACTGAGCCTACTTAGGAGAATCGCATGAGATTCCGTATCGAATACCAAGGATAGGTCAAGAAGCGCCACTATTGCCAAGGAATTCTGATCAAGATTATCCTTGATAAACTCTGAGATTTCTAACAAGGCAGATTCTGTACTATATACTGATCTGAATCCTGATTGCAAATCATGTAGGAGATGGTTAGATTCCAAAGAGTGTGATAGTTGTCTATCATCTAACTTCTCGAGCATCTTCGCTCCTGCAGGCAGAAAAGAACTGGATCTGTAGTTATTTAAGATGCTCGGATCGGCATTGGATTTCTTGAGTTAGGGCAGCACAGACCTCGTTTCCAACTCCTAGGAACATGCACTGATTCTAAGAGGTAATTCATCATTTTGTGAATAATATGATTAACAATAATGGAAGCCATTTTTAAGATGCCACGTGGACATTGATCAAGAGGGGAACCTGACTTGCACTTGGCCAATTTAGCTACAGAATCTTCCAAAGCTGCAGGGTTCAAATTAGAGGAAGGACCACCAAAAGTCCAATTATACTCCACAACATGAGAGTCTACAGTTTGCGTAGAAAACTAGCTATAGATGGTTTGAATCATATTAAAGAAAAAATCTGAAAGAGATTCGAATAGGTTGGCTGAGAGAGTAGGTTTCTTGTGATGGGCACAAGGGGAACGAAAGGAGCTTACATTTTTAAAAAGCTCCCGTGATTAATTTCAAGCAGAGGCAATTGAGCAGGAAATGTACTCCTTATGCCAACTACAAATATATCTATGAAACCTTTTAAGGGCAGTCTTGTAGACAGTTTTGGCCTCTGCATCATATGATTTCCTCCATAAACGTTGTAATCATTTGCATTGAGACTTTTCCTCTTTTATAAGACAGTCAAGAACCAAGGAGCCGATGGCGTAAACCTTCTGCTACCCAAAGATTTTTTTTGGGACAATAGGATCAAACGCCTCGGCAAACCAGTTGATAAAGCTTTCTACTTCTAAGCATATGGAGCCGACTAACTCCAAATGTATGGATTTGAGAATCTCTTTTATAGTAGGTACAGGAATTTGATGCCATGCCCTAGAGGATTTCTGCAATACAGTCTGTTGCTTGATCTGCAAAAGTGTGGAGATCATAAAAGGTATCAAAAGGTGATCAGACCAGGTTATTCAAAGGGTTGGAAAAAATGAGGTCCAAAGTGTGGCCGGCCCTTATGCGTTAGGCCGTGCACTAGTTGCTCTAAATTGAATCCTTCTAAAATAGTTAGAAACTGCATAGCTCTTGTCTTATTGACATGTTTATTAAAGTCACAGAAAACTATAAAGTTAGAGTGAAGAAGTGGTAGTTGGCCCAATAATGCTGAGAGTAGAAGGAGAGAATCATTAGGACCATCATGAGGTTTATAAATTAGGGCTCCAGTAAGGGTAAAGTTTCAATCAATCAATCACATGTTTGTTAAGCGCGACTACTCACCCGTAAGGGTCTCAAGGCGCTGGGGAGGAGGGGAGGTGCAGGTTCCAATCCATCAAGGAGGAGGTCTATCGAAGAGCCAAGTTTTGAGGTTTCTCGTGAATATGGGGAGTGATGTCTGTCTGAGGTGGAGCGATAGGGCGTTCCAGGCTCTGGCCGCGAGGAAGGAGAAGGAGCGGCCTCCCGATCTGGTCTTTCTGGTGCGGGGGACCACGGCGTAGGAGAGCTGGGCTGATCGTAGGGTCCTTTGGGGTGCGTGGAATTCGAGTCGGCTGTTCAGGTATGCTGGTCTGGTGTTGTGGAGGGCTTTGTGTGCATGGGTGAGAATCTTGAAGGTGATTCTGGCCTCGATGGGGAGCCAGTGGAGTGTGCGCAGGTGCTGGGAGATATGGGAGTGTCTTGGCAGGTTGAGGACCAGTCTTGCGGTGGCGTTCTGGATGTTTTGTAGTTTGCGGGTGAGGTTTTTGTTTATTCCGGCATTGAGTGCGTTGCCGTAGTCAAGTCTGCTGGTGACAAGGGCGTGAGTGACGGTCTTTCTGTGCTCGAGGGGGATCCATTTGAAGGTCTTACGTAGGAGGCAGAGGGTGTAGAAGCAGGAGGATGCGACGGAGTTGATCTGGCGGTCCATTTTGAGCTCGGAGTCAGGATGATTCCAAGGTTGCGTGCGTGGGCCGTGGGGGTGGGTGGGCTTCTGAGGGCGGGGGGCCACCAGGTGTCGTTCCAGGCGTCGGGGTGTGGGCCCATGATGAGTACTTCTGTTTTGTCAGTGTTGAGTTGCAGACAGCTGCTTTTCATCCATTTGGCGACAGCTTCCATGCCTTCTTGACAGTTGTGTTTGGCTGCGTTGGGTTCGTTGGATAGGGAGAGGATGAGTTGGGTGTCGTCTGCGTTTGAAACAATGTTGAGTCCGTGGGTTCTGACGATGGGGGCGAGCGGAGCCATGTAGACGTTGAAGAGCGTGGGGCTGAGGGAGGATCCCTGGGGGACTCCGCAGGTGGTAGGAGTAGGGTCCGAGAGGAAAGGGGGGAGTCTGACCTGCTGCGTTCTGCCGGAGAGGAAAGAGTGGATCCAGTTGAGGGACTTGTCCCGGATCTCTGCGTCATGGAGTCTGCGTGTTAGGGTGCGGTGAGAGACTGTGTCGAAGGCCGCTGAGAGGTTGAGGAGAATGAGGGCTACTGTTTCTCCTCTGTCCAGGAGGGAGCAGATGCCGTCTGTTGCGGCGAGGAGGGTGGTTTCTGTGCTGTGGTTTTTTCTGAAGCCGGATTGGGAGGAGTCGAGGATGTTGTGCTCTTCGATGAAGGTGGCGAGTTGGCTGTTGATGGCTTTCTTGATGACTTTCACTGGGAACGGGAGCAGGGAGATGGGTCTGTAGTTTTTGAGGTCGGTGGGGTCCGCCGAGGGCTTCTTCAGGAGGGGATGATCTCGGCGTGTTTCCAGTCGTCGGGGAAGGAGGCGTTTGCCAGGGAGCGGTTGATGGTGTGGCGAAGTATGGGTGCGATGGTGTTGGCGGCTCTGTTGAAGATGTGGTGGGGGCAGGGGTCATAAAGCAATAGAAAAGGATATGTCTTCAATGGAGCCTATATTCAAAAGTTTAGAAATTTAGCAGGAGAAGCTCGAGTGATAAATTACAGTAACATCTTCCCCTATTTTGTCCACCCGGTTAATGTGCTGGATTAAATATTCAGGAGGGATGGCTAATGCCAAATCAGATTCTGAAGAACCCCTTAATCAGGTTTGTAGGAAAGTAGGATCTGCTTCTTTGGTTAATCCCACTTTTTGCTGGATGTAATGCTGTTTTTGACTAGTCTGACTGGGATCCTGCTAATCAGAACACCAGTCTATCTGCTTTTTCCCTAAACTGTTATGCTATGTACTTAGGTACACCCCAGATTGGATACTGGGGTACCCTTGTCAGTCCCTCGTATATGGTACACATGTAGCCAGGGCATAGGTACCCCAGAGGTATCCCATGGGCTGCAGCATGTATTATGCCACCCATGAGAGACCATTCAAAATGGAACTAAAGGCCTGCCATTGCAGCCTGTGTAAGTTGGTGCATGCACCACTTACTTAAGATATAGGTTTACTATATATAAGGGTCACTGCACTTAAAACCTATAAGTCACCCCTATAGCAGGCCTTTACAATCCTGAGGGCAGGGTGTGTGGTTCTAAGTGAGAGGGTGCCCCTGCATGAGCAGGACACCCCTGCAGCCTATGGAGTCCATTCTCCCGGGTTGTCAGTGAAGCAGCCATATACTACTATAGAGGGGCATTATGCGACCGCGTGATGACCAACTCTAAAACGGCTGAAACAAACCCTATCGTGTTTGGTGTCAAACATCTTGGAATCATACCCCCACACTGGTAACTGGTGTGGGAGGTATGATTCCAACTCCTCAGAAGCGTCCTTCGTGGGGCCCCTGATGTTCCCGGTACCAGCTTTCTAGCTCTGGACAGCACGAAATGGTTGCTGCCGACCAGAGACACCTTTCTGCCTTCCTGGTGCTGAGCCAAGCTCGAGCAGGGAAGGCAGAACAATAGGCATCCTGTCAAAGGGAGGTGTGATCACCTCCCAGACAGGATTTAGTGTATTAGGGCTGGGTGGGTGTGCTTGCCAGCGACTGAAAGTCTGCATATGGGGCACATTTGGGGCCTGATTCACAGAACTAAATTACGTCAAAAACGTAAAGTTAGTACTTTTTGGTATTCACAGAATACACTTACTCATTTTGGTATTCACAGAATGAACTTACTCATTTCGGTATTCACAGAAGTTAGTAGTCCTAACTTTAGGACTCCTAAATGCCTTCTGTGAATACCGAAAGTCTTAAAGTTAGGATTTTTCTCAGTTTAGGAGTAGATACCAACAGAGACAGTCTTATGCTTCCTTCTACTCCAACAGCGGTCCCAACTTTCCCCACAACATTCCACCCAGTTGCCTAGGTGCCCTTGGAGCATCTCTGGTGGAACACCCAATCAGTGACATTCCAAGGAAAGGCCACAACACAGCTCCCCCTCTATAAAGATTAAGAAAAACTACTAAGGAAAAACCGATTCCCAGAACTGGGAATAGTGCCATAAGAGCAGGAAAAATAAAAATGTTAAACAAATAATTCATACATATACTTTTCAACAAATAACAAACAAATGCTGTACCACATCCTAAGTTCTTATAAGATATCAAATGACAAAGTTACTTCTGCGAAGGATGCAAAAGAAAAACGTTCAGCTCTAATATCCAACTTTACTACTTGCTACTCAAATCATTGTCCAACAAGTAGGAGGGTGCTTTCTTTGGATGGAGACTGTGACGACTTCCTCTAGTTGTCTCCTTGGCCCCCTTCTCATCTGACTTGGGATTGGTGCCAAGTTTAACTCTTCCATTACACCTTGCAAGTCTGGACATATGCCAAACACTACGATTGCACAAAACAACTACATTTCTCTTCACCCGAACAATACACTTTGGACTCCAATATTTAGATCTCCCTTTGGGTGTCCATCCTGGCCTCTTCACAAAAACATAATCATCAGCATGCCACTCTCACTCACACAAGTTGGCCCCAATTCACAAAGGTAAACTGAGAGGAAAGTCAAACTTTACGACTTTCGGTATTCACAAATGGCATTTACTACATGTAAATGTGGTTTGTGAATACTGAAAGTCGTAAAGTTTGACTTTCCTCTCAGTTTACCTCTGTGAATTGCGGCCGTTGTGTTTATCATCAAAGCGCTGCTTGTATTTCACATGATATCTCTCCACCTCACTTGAATCAAACACACTTTGACCAAACAGGATTAAGTTTGGACCCCACAAGCCTTCCCCCAAACATTGCAAAGGTGATAATTTAGTCACCATGTTGGGTGTATTGCGGTGCACCCACAGTTTCTTTCTGGGCACAGCTTTTAGCAGAATACTTCTCTCCACTGCTAACTGGGCGGATGCCTAAACCAACCTGTTCATGGATTCAACCAGGCCAATGGCCTGTGGTGAGTAGAGTGCCATTCGTAAATGAGTGATACCTAGTTCCTCCCAAAAATTCCTTAATCTCACCTAAAGCAAATTGAATGCCATTGTCCTTGACAACAGACTTGGGAATCTCATCTGAAGCAAAAACATCTCTTAGAAACTCTAAAACTGTTCTGGTCATCACAGTGCTCACACAACATGCTGCAACTCATTTAGAAGTGTAATCAACTAACACAAACCTTTCTCCTGGTGAAAACAGGTCATAAGGCCCAACAATATCAAGCCCCAACTTAACCCAGGGTTTTTTTGGAACCGCTACTGGTGACAACCGAACTGCCCTGGTTACTTTAGACTTGTCACTTACTGCACCCTGGATGCAATCTCTCACTACTCTCTCCACCTGACTATCCAAACACGGCCACCAGTATCTTTTTCTCTGACCCTTGCTTTGGTCAAGTTCCTTTCTAAGTGTCCTTCGTGCACAAGATTAACAATCTTGTCCCACAAACCTGCCGGGGAACCATCCAAATGCCTCGGAAAATATTACCATCTTCAGTACAAAATTCCTCCTGAACATTCCAAAACCCCCTTGCCTCCACCATAAGATCCTTGAAATTCGGCCATCCTGACACCACCAAGATTCTGACTACTTCTCTCATCTCATCTTTGGCAGCTTCATTGTCCCACTCATCCTTGCCAATTGCGGCTTACTTTACCCACATGACAGGGTCTACTTTTTCCCTGACTGATCTGCTGGTGGGCGATTGTGAACAGGAGTCTGCTGGGACGTTCTTGACACCTGGCAGATATTTAACTTGAAAACTGAATTCCATTAAACTTGAAGCCACCTCTATATATGTGGTGAAAATTTATCCACACTCCTGCATGCCAACAATTGCACAAGAGATCTATGATCTGTCCTGAATATAAATGGTAGGCCCCACAGAAAGAACTTAAAGTGATGTATCACCCAAGTGCAAGTCAACGCCTCCGCGCTTAATAACCAAGTATCTTTCTTCAGCGCATTTCAGCGAGCACAAAGCAAAAGCCACCACCTTTTCCTTTCCATCCTTCACTTGCAACAGAACTGAACCCATCCCATTAGACTGGCATCAGTCATTAGAAAAGTCTTCTTTGCCACAACAAAATGACCTAGGGTTAGCATTTCTCCCCTTTACAAGTTTGAAAGCCTCCTCGGATTCCACTGTCCACTCAAACGGAACTCCCTGTTTAAGCTGCAATTGGATGGGCTGCACCACACTAGCAAAGTTCTTAACAAATTTGGAGTACTACTCCGCCATACACAAAAATGTCCTGATCTGATCTTTATTGAATCGGGACGGTGCAACAGTGATAGAGCTAGCCAATTCAATCTTGGGACAGATTACTTCTCCAGAGATAGTGTGTCCCAGGTATTCAACTGGCCCTACCACAAACATGCACTTTTTGCTTCTTCAAAGTCAAACCCTTGTCCTTCCACCTGGTCAACACCAGCCTCAAAACCTCATCATGCTGCTGCCTATCCTTCCCATATACCAGGCTATCTTCCTGTAAATACATTAATGACTCAATGCCCTCTAACACCAACTTCATCAGCCTTTTGAAGCACACTGCCGGAGAGGCCAATCCAAATGGCGGCCTCTTGAACCTATATGCTCTCAATGGCATGACAAAAAGAGGTGAGGGAACTGGAGTCCTTGTGCTGAATCACCTGGTGATAGGTGGCACATAAATCAATCACATTAAACACAGTGGCCCCTTGAGAGTGGAAAGGCATTCCATGATGTTTGGCAAAGATTGGCGATCCACCCAGATGAATTGGCTGAGATATCTGAGATCTATGCGCATGCGGATCTTAGCCCCATTGTCCTTTGGAGCAAGAACCACTGGGCCCAACCATTCTGAGCACTCTATCCCCTCAGTAATTTCACTTTGCAACAGTTTGTCTAATTCTTCCTTCAATGGCTTAATCATTACGTTGGGTAACTTCCTTGTCTTGTGCACCACTGGCTTTGCATTCTTTTTTAAAATGATTTTGTGCTCAAAACCTTTGAGCAGCCACAGTCGATCATTAAAAACTTCCAGGAACTCATTTACCCAATCAATATCTTCCCCACGGGTGGCCACCATCATAACTTGGTTGGGAGAATTGGGGTTAAAGACAATACCCAAATCCCTCTGGTGCTTCCATCCCAACAAGTTGTCCCCCCTCTTGGCCATGTAGATTTTCCCTACAGTCTACCTTCCTTGAAAATGTATCAACATAACTCTGAAACCCACTAGTTCTATCTTCATGCCTCCATATCATTCAGGACTAATATCGGGTGGTAACAATTCAATGCCTCTTGTCCCATATAACTTCTCTTAATGTTTGTCCCACACCAATGTGAACAGAGACCCTGAATCAGCCAAAACAGTGAGACTCCTTCCATCTATCTCAACCTCACATTCAGGTATTGTCAAGGGACAACTGTCGACAGCATCACCGCCTGCTTAACATCAGCAGGAAAAGATCCTACACTCAAAATCACACTGAGGACAATTCGAGAGATTATGGGGGCCACCACATTTAAAGCATTTTAATTTGGAGTCCTTCTCTACACCTGGTCCAACACCACCTTCAAACCCCCAGATTTCCAAGGGATGTTCTTCTGGCTGCCACTTGGCACCTTGTCACCTGATGGCATGTCAATCTACACCTTATCTGGAAGTGCAGAAACCCAGTCCATAGAACGAGAAGTGTTTCCTTGCATTTCCTTGACCTAACCAGCTGCATGCCCTATACCTTCCACAATCTCAATAGCCTGTTTAAGTGAAGGGTTCTCTGCTAATAACTTTTCTTGGACTCTTAGGAAATGTGTGCAATGTACCAGTTGGTCACTGATGAGGGAATCGAACAACTCACCAAATTTACAGGTTCGGACCAGGTTTCTTAGAACAGCCACGTAGTTGGCCTCCCGGTCCTCTTGAGTATGGACCCTCATAAAAAATGTATGTCTCTCCATTACCACATGAATACATTGGCCAAAATGCTTCTCCAACATAGTGAGAGACATTTCAAACACATCTCTTGGTTAACCTTCCTCATTGCCAGTAGCAATTTCTTCCATGCTCTCTTAATTGTTACGCCCTTCAATTCTCAAGTTATGTTGTAACAGCACCTCCTGCTTCCTAGCTGCTGAGAAACCCCCCCAATTGCCACCAAGTATGAATCAAAAAGGTGCTTCCACCTCTTCCATGGCAACATAGGCTCTTCCAAAAATTGTGGGGGGGGGGGATTTGACATGTTTGCTACGCTCATGTTTTGGTACCTGCAAAGCAACTTAATACAAAAAACTAAATAAATTAACTAACACAACATGTCAAAATAAGTAGTCAAATCAATAAGTTAATATAACAGATTAAAATAATACATTTTCACCATCTGAAAACATGTCCTTCTGTGTTCAGGATTGTCACTGTCCAAGGATTCCTCAGTACTTGATGCGAAATGATAGTCACTTCTGCACGTTGTGCCCTTTTGCTTCCTAGTTCTTCACTGCAGACCATGTGTGAAACTCTTTCAAACACCATATCATAGTTGAGTGCATGCTGTTCCCAAGTTGTCATAAAATGCACCCGTCTCTTTACGCACCATAGCATATTCGGCACTTCCTGAATGTGTTCCGAAATCGCCAGGCAACGCACTCAGGTGATTAGCTCATAACAGCTGCCATTGCACTTCAGGCTCTAGCAGTACATTTTGCCCTCGCTCTACACCACGGTGACTGCACACTTCAGAGAACCAACAGGCACTACGGTAAGGTTTGAAAACCTCCAAGTTGCGCTTAACAGACTAAGGGCCCGATTCACAAAAGTAAACTGAGACGAATGTCTAACTTTACGACTTTTGGTATTCACAAAGGGCATTTAATACTCAAAAATGTCCTTTGTGAATACCAAAAGTTGAGCTTTCCGACTTTTGGTATTTACAAAGGGCTTTTACGAGAAGTAATTGCCCTTTGTGACTAGGGAAAGTCGGAAAGTTAGACTTTTGCCGTATTTTACCTTTGTGAATCGGCCCAATGAGCTTTTCTGAGAGATTTCTGTGTGCTGTGCACGAACGATATAGCTTCAAACGCGTCAACAAATATTCCTTCGTTGTCACTTACACTAGTAGAAGCTCATAGCAGCCGTGAGGCAGGGTTCATTAAATAATGCTGGTTCAGTGGTTCAAATAAATCCAGAGGGGTGTTGGTGGTGATGTCTCGCCCCTCTCAGGTCAGCTCATCGCCAATGTTAAGATAATACACTTGACCACACGATGAGTTCAGGATCTTTATTCCACAAACAGAGACACAGGCTAATGCTTCCTTCTACTACCACAGCTGTCCCAACTGTCCCCACAATAGTCCACCCAGTTGCCTAGGTGCCCTTGGAGCATTACTGGTGGAACACCTGATCAGTGACATTCCAAGGACACGCTACAACAGTTCTACTGGTCACTGTCCATCATCTCACATTCTCTTTTTTTATTTTTTATTAATTCAATCCAAAACAAATGAACGTAAACAATTATTACACATTCATAAACCACATGGCAATTTGACAATCCACAGGGCCGTCCACAAGAAAGAAAAAGGGGGATACATAGCAACATAACAGAGTATACAAAAGCATTGCAGCTTGGCCCTCTCAGCTCATATGCTCTATCATAGGCCCCCATAACACAGTCCCCAATTTTTGCCTTTTCCTCGATTTTAAACAATAAAGGCTATATTCCATATTGTAACTATAGAATTTAGCCCGCCACATTTCAAACGATGGGGCATCCTGCTGCAACCAAGCTGACGCAACACAGAGCCGTGCTACCGCCACAGCTATAAATATGAGATATCTAAATGGATAGCTTGGTTGGCCCTGTTTAAGGGCATCACCAACCCCTGTTAGCATTACATCCGCTGTTATGTGGACTTCGACCCCTATAATTTCAGTCAGAAACTCCTCAATATGTCCCCGCCATTGCCTTAAACATGTACAATCCAAAAAAATATGCATAATATCTGCCATCTCTGAAGCGCATCTAAAACACTTCCCATCATTTGAGCCACCCCATTTCATCATCCTCACCGGTGTATAATACAAGTTAAAGAGTGACTTAAAATGTTGGGCTTTCAGATTGGCTGACAGCAAGATTTTCCCCGCAGTATCAATTGATTGCTGCATGTAAGCACCATCGTGTCCTAACCGTATACCCCATTTCCGGTCCTGGATTTCCAAATCATTCAGCTGAGTGTCCATTAAGATACCATACATCACCCCAATTTTCGCCCCTCATTTAATTGCCTCCACGAATGGACTACTTTTCATCCCAACCGATTTATGATGTTTCCACAAATAATCCTGAATTTGTAAAAACTTAAAGAAGTCATTTTTCTGCAGACTATATCTATCAGCCAAGTCTAAAAATGACACAAGTATTCCATCCTCATATAAGTCTCCTAATACCTTTATCCCATTAACCCTCCATCTCACCAGCCTCGACTCCCAAAATATAACAGGTAATACTAGCGTTGAGTTAATAGGTGTGTAAAAACAAACCCCCAGAATAGATAATACCTTACGTACACTCTTCCAGACCTTATATGCTGCCAACACAACCTTAAAGCGTGGGCTAAAGATGGCGTCCGAGGACTCGGATGAGTGAGAAGCGAGCTCCCTGTCTCTTCCCCCCTCTGGGTTTGATGTGAAAGATTGAGCGGCGAGGCTGCCTGACAATTAAATCTGAAGAAGATAAGAAGATAAAAGTACCTGTGGCGTCAGGAAAGACATTCATCGATGGCGATATCGGACCAGTAAAGTGGCTGAGCTTGCTGGTATCCTCAGCAGGGCTTGACAGCGTTGTAGCACCTGGGTCTGTCGGCAGAGAAACTGGCGGCGGTGAGCCTGGCGGTGGTGAGAGGCGAAGGCATCCAAACTCAGGCTAAGCAGTGAAGCAACATGCCGCCGAAAGCAGCGAGAGGTGGAAAGACTTGCGTAATGGTGGATGCTGTGTCTGGCAACAGAGCGGCTGCTACCGGGCGTGGTGCACAGCGTGCTACTGTGGTAGACATGCAGAGCAATACGGACAATATGCTGCAAGGAGGTGAGCAGGAAATGGAGGATAGAAAAGTCCCCCGAACTTTTTGGCTAAAAGGATAGTCACTGCTACGGTTGATTCTAGAGCGGGTGCTGGGAAAACACCTGAAACAGTATCAGGAGGCGCTGCCAGTGACCCAGCTGACAATGTATCTCAGGGGCAGCCGTCTTCAGAAGAACACCCTAAGGGCAGTTTAGGTGCCACACAGGACAAGGGGGGCGCTGTGGAGTTGGAGGCAGCAGTAAACCATGATTTGACACTGCAGGAAATTAGTGTCAATGTATCTCAGGGGCAGCCATCATCACAGAAACACCCTAAGAGTAATGCGGGTGATATACAAAAGAGGGGGGGTGATGTTGTGGAGCTGGTGGCAGCAGCAAACCACAAACCGACTTTGGAAGGCATCAGTGAGAGAATGGAGAAAGTTAAGGTTACAGATGGGGCCGGCATGGGACCAGAGGCTGAGTGTGCCCTGGACTTGGTAGAGCATGGAGGAGCTCATGGTGGCGTTGCTAGAGAGATCGACTCTGGCGTGAATTTTTTTTCAATGTCCGATCCCTCGGATACATCAGAGGAAGAAAGTGTGCTGGACATTAAATCAAGGTCCTATGAGGGCTCATTATTGAGCACCAGTAGCGAGCAGAATAGCGCCTACCTTGATGAGGAAAAAACTTATGTTTTGACTGTCCGTAAGAAAATAAGAGTAACCAAGGAAAAGGGGCAGCAAATAGGTGAGAGAGAGAGTACTTTATGGGACTTTTCTTCTTCATTAGCGATGTCACCTGAAGGAGAAAGGGCTGTCGGCTCGGCCATGGGAGAGGTACTAAGTAACCCAGATGAAGAAATCTCATTGGGTTCAATATATCAAAGTATTCTGGATCACAGAATCGAGACCCATACAGAGAATTTAAAAACTCAGGGCCTGATTCACAGAACTAACTTACGTCAAAATCCTAAACTTACAACAATTTTGGTATTCACAGAATGAACTTACACATTTGGGTATTCACAGAATGAACTTACACATTTGGGTATTCACAGAATGAACTTACTACCATTTTGGTATTCACAGAATGAACTTACTCATTTTGGTATTCACAGAAGGCACTTACACTTACTCATCAATGAGTAAGTGCCTTCTGTGAATACCAAAATGTGTAAGTTACACAAAATGAGTAAGTTACACAAAATGTGTAAGTTACACAAAATGAGTAAGTTACACAAAATGTGTAAGTGCCATCTGTGAATACCAAAATGAGTAAGTTCATTCTGTGAATACCAAAATGAGTAAGTTCATTCTGTGAATACCAAAATGTTAGTAAGTTTAGGATTTTGTCGTAAGTTAGTTCTGTGAATCGGGCCCATACACTGCCTGCCGGAAATTGCAGAATACTGTTCGGAGGATTGCCAAAGCCTGCAATGAATTCACGGAAAGAATTACTGAGGCAAAAGCACGGATTTCGGTTCTCGAGGATGAGATGGTTGCACAAAAGGCAACGACTGCAGCCATGAGCTCACACAAGGAGGATGTGCACTTAAATATCGTCGATTTAGAGAATCAACTACGGCGTAACAATTTGCGCATATTAGGGATTCCTGAAGGAGTCGAGGGACAGGATACTCGTAAATTCGTGGTGGATTTATTTATATAAGCTTTTCCGGAACTCTCAATGTGGAACTGGGCCAGTGAAATACAGAGGGCACATAGGTTTCCATTTAAACAATATACTGTCAAAGACGGACAGGCTGCTGCTAGGCCCAGGGCGATCTTGATATGTCTGAATAACTTTCTAGCACGCCAAGCTGTATATGATCTGGCAAGGCCAAAGCTGAAGAGGGCGGGGAAGGGTACACAATTCTTTGTCAGGCCTGATTATTGCCACCACACTGTGGAAAGGAGGTGGCAACTACGTTAATTAATTTCACAATTCCAAGGCAAGGGGGCACAAGCCTTCCTGTTAAATCCGGCCACGCTGAAAATCATATGCAAGGAACAAACACGTTTTTTTACATCAGAAGTGCAGGCTAAGGAATATTTGTTGTCTATCTAAGTGGGAATTGTTAGAAGCTTGACTATAGGTGGCTTCTCCTAAATGCTCAGATTTGGATTTGTTATCGATTTGTTATCAATTTTTAAGGGGACTTTTGAACAATGGTGTAGCTAAACTACTGTTGAGCGGTTGGGTCTTCAATGTTGTATGTAATTTACTTAATAGGTCTGTCTTCCTGGTTCGTTTTTTTCTTTTTTTTTTTGGTTTGATCTTCGAAAAAGAGGAGGAAAGAATGTTGTCTGAGAGGGGGGGGCATACCGGGTAGGAAGCTAAACTCCCCATCGCAGGGCCGTGGGCCCAAATGCCTGCTGTTTTGGGGGAGGGAGGTGGAGTGTGCGAGGGTTCGAGGGGGCCCATGGTGGGGTTGGTTTGGTGGTGAGTGGTGTGTGGGGCTGAGGGGGGGTGCTAGAGGGAGGGTGGGGAAGGGCAATCAAAAAAACTCAATCCAAAGCAAAATAAAGCTGGTGTATATGATTATTATATATTATTTGGATGCGCTGACATGCATCTGGCCCGCTGGTCTTGATTAGTATGGCAAGTAAAAAAACAACCTTTGGGTTACGTATATGTTTGTTTAATGTTTGTGGCCTGAATAGTATTGGGAAAAGGCAACGGGTAGCGGAGACCTACGATTAATGAAACCCGATATCCTGTGTATACAGGAGACACACATACCCTGGAGCAGATGTATGGTATTAAAGGAGCTCGGATTTTCACTGATTGTGGCATCCCGACAGACTCCCACTAATAGAGGGGTTGCGATATTAGTCCGCCAAGGAATTGTTGGGACCGGGAGAAAATTGGTGGATAGTTTTGGTAGGTGGGCCATCGCTGAATGTTTAGTAGGGGGTACCAAGTTGGTAATATGCACAGTCTATGGCTCAAATATGGACGAAGCAGAAAATACTAGAGGGGTTAAATGTAGAACTGGCTCTGTGGGACACCCGCTGATATTATGTGGAAATTTTAACATTCATGTAGAAGGTCAGACCTGGGATGCTGACTATGATAGATAGGAGGGTCGAAAACCTAGAGTCTTTAAAGCGCTATGGCAGCTTATAAGTGATCATGGATTGGCAGATGTATGGTCATCTCTCAACTACCCTGACCCCGGATATACCTTTTATTCACATCCTCACCACAAATTAGTTAGGCTCGATTATGTTTTCACATCTAGGTTGCTTATTGTGGGGGCAAAAATGCAGGTGTGGCCCAGGATTACAGCGGATCACGGCCCATTGCTTTTGGATATGTATAGGATTAGTCAAGCGAAGCTGGGCAGGGCTTTTACTTTCAATAGGAAGCTCCTACTGGACAGTACATTTATGGACCATATGAAAACGTGGGCTATGCAATTTTTGGATGTAAATAGAGGATCTACTTCTAGTGCTATGGTTTGGGATGCTCTGAAGGCGGGGCTGAGAGGAGAGACATTTAGTTATGGATTGGCGAAGCAGCGGCAACAACAGACTGTGCTACATGGCTTCTTGGGGGATCTTAGGGAAGCAGAGCAGGAACTTATACAGGCGATTAGGATTGGGCTGGAAGTCAAGGACATACAAACTAAGATAGCTTGTTGTAAAGCTAAGATCAATAGGGTTTGGAGTAAGGAAATTGCTAGTCAGTATAAGGCATATAAGGAGGAGAGATATGAGTATGGGGAGGCTACAGGGCGCTGTCTGGCCCAGCAGTTGCGTGCAAAACAGTCTTCACAGAAAATAACTGCATTGGTTGATACAGCTGGGAATATAGTTGAAACTTTGGAGGACATTTTGGAAGTATTGCACCTCTTTTATAAAGAGCTGTATACACAGAATGAATGTCATGATCAGGCTATAAAGACACTTCTCCAGCAATTAGAGTTAGCTGGGCTAGGCCAAGAAGAACAGGCAATACTTGAGGCATTGATAACCATGGAGGAGCTTGAGGAGGCTATAGGATTGCTGGCTAGTGTAAAAGCAGCAGGACCTGATAAATTGCCACTGGAGATTTATCGTATGCTTTTTCAGGTGCTTAAGGAGGATATGTTGGTTACGTTTCAAGCGGCTCAGTCCGGGAATCCGCCACCATCATGGGACGAGGCTAACATAATCGTCTTCAAGAAGAAAGACAAACCTTCAAACTTGCCAGGGTCTTATAGACCAATCTCGTTGTTAAATGCGGATGGTAAAATGTATGCAAAGATCCTAGCAACAAGGCTGGCGAGTGTGATTTTGCCCTTGGTATCTACCCATCAACATGGATTTATACCTGGCAGGAGCACGGTCAATCATATTAGTAGAGGCATCACACTGATAGACTATGCTAATGTACAACATACTAGGCTCGGGCTGATCTTTCTTGATGCTGAGAAAGCGTATGACCGTGTCTCCTGGTCCTTTTTGTGGGCACTCATGTGTAAGATGGGGTTCGGTGTAAACTTTATTAGGGCTATACAGATCATGTATAAATCACCGCGTGCTAGGATCTGTGTAATGGGCAAGGAATCGGAGCCTGTTTACATTAGTAGGGGAACAAGGCAGGGCTGTCCCTGCTCCCCGCTCTTATTTGCCCTATATATAGAGCCGTTTTTAGCAATGTTGGAAAAGAGCAATAAGATCACCTCCATGACTTGTGGGCAATACCAGGTGCGGGTTTTAGCCTATGCAGATGACGTTGCAGTGGCAACGGCTGACCCAGAGCAGGCTGCTGTAGAGATAGAATGCTTGGCCAGTATATTTGGGGAGACGTCAGGGTATAAACTAAACCCAACTAAAACTCAAATTATGTGTAATCAAGTGGCCTGCCCGGGAGATGTTCGGGTAACTGAGGAAGCCCCGTATTTGGGTATTAAAATTAGGATGTCACTGCAGGAATTAATAGAAGTTAACTGGGGAGGTATAGTCTCAGTGATTCAACAACAATTGGATCGGTTGGAGTGCTTGCATCTCTCACTAGTGGGGAGATGCAATGTGCTCAAGATAAGTATTTTACCCAAAGTTATGTACTACTTCAGGGCAGTCCCGCTAGAGGTGACTAGAACACAATTACAAAAATTACAATCCATAACTGATAGGTTTTTGTGGGGGCAAAGGAAAGCGCGACGGGCCTTCAAGTTTATGATGCTACCTCGAGATAGGGGGGGATGGGCTGTGCCCAATTTTAAGTTTTATTATTATGTATGTCTGCTTCAAAATATGCGGATATTGCTAACAGGGGAGGAAGTGGCCGCATCGGCGGAAACACCATCAATCTATCAGATGTTACTGGGTTCAGCTGCTAGAAATTCATCATCTCACATTCTCTTTGTTGTTGTTCAGCCATCTTCCTTACTCCAATAAATCTTTTGTTTCTTCAAATGCTTATCACATACAATCTTTTAATTTATTTGAAATCAGAAATAGACTGTGGTGAAGATAATAATCTTTAATTTTTCTCTTAATCCACAAGACACCACCAAGTCAGAAATGATAAATGTTAATGTTCTGATACAAAGAAAACATATGCACACTATGTAAGCTATTCTGAGTTTGAAATGTCCTAATTTATCAGATTATCAATAAAAGGGTGCTGGTAAAATATTAGGGTATCAGTTAGGCTTTTTGTCTCACACAATCCTTAGGGGCCACTTAAGCATTTAATAGTTTCACTAAAGAAATCATTGATGCTGTCTAAAGTAATTCCATATTGTTGGATTTGACCCTCTCTGTAGGCTCACCCCCAAACTTTTTTGCCTTCACCCCTCCTTTTTTTTTATATGTAGTTTTGGCCTTAGGATTCTGTGTACTTTACCACTGCTAACCCATGCTAAAGCGCTTGTGCTCACTCTCTAAACAATGGTGAAATCGGCTTACACCCAATTGGCACATTAATGTACTTGTAAGTTCCTAGTAAAGTGGTACTACTTGTACCCAGGACTTGTAAATTAAATGCTATTTGTGGGCCTGCAGCACTTATTGTGCCATCCACTTAAGCAGCATTTTGAAACATGTCTCAGGCCTGCCATAGCAGCCTGTGTGTGCAGTTGTAAACGCTTTTGCCAGGCCTAAATCTCCCTTTTTATTACATATAGGTTGCTACTAAGGAAGGCCCTAAACAGCAATAGCGAAAATAACAATTGATGGATGGAAGGCTGAACCAATCAAACATTTACCCTCAGTCACAGATCTGGGTTTAATCCATCATTTTTTGTTCACCATGCCACCCCAGTTTTGACCCAGCCATATGCAAATCAGTCTTGACTCTGCTCCCCATGGGAACCATCCAGCCCAAACTGCCAGGCAAGTTCCTTCCTGGACCGGACACAAGCAACTGGGGTGGCATGGTGAGCAAAACTCACTAAGTTAAGAAAAGCTACAATAGGGTTATCCAGAAGTTAATTCATTGACTCTAGTGGTTCATCCTGACAGGGATTTTGGCTACTACAGGAGGAGTTACTATTCTGAAAATGTCACTTCTAGACAACTGGCATTTTTTCTGCCTAAATCAATTGCTCCTTTCTTTCAAGGTGACATGACTGTTAACTGCTCTTGTGGTGTTTTTGTGTAGTCCCTACAGACATAAGGACAAAAGGGTTTTAGGTGTGGGGTAGGGTGGCTCTCTCCTGAGCAAGATGTCCTCATGGGTTATCCTCAGACATCTGGAGCTTCAAAGGGTAACCCCTTCCTGATGTGAAAGGGCTGCCTGCCCTGCCACTGACAAATGCAACTCACACCTAAGCATGCCTCCCCTCTGTTACCCTAAACAGTTTGGAGCCAAACCCAGTAAAGGAGGGAAAGTTAGACCAATGGGCCATCTCTCACCCACATGCTGGTACTGGGGATAAAAATGGCACCTTTAGAACCTCTCCTTAGAATACTCCTGGACATGTGGAAGATTTAGAAGAAGGACTGCCATGCTGTCTGAAAAAAGAAGACTGGACCTGCTTGTCTTGCACCCCAGAAGTAACTTCAAGGGTCAGTTGCCTGAACTCCTGCTTGAGCTACAGGACACAGCAAGCTTCCAGATGCCTCTCTGCAACTGCCTAGCTACACAGCACCACAAGACCTTCCTGGACCAGCCTAAGCCCTTCTTCTGGCCTCTGCTGCAGTGAGTCCTGATCCCCAAGAAATTCCCTGCAGGTCCTGGACTGTTGAGAAGCATCAGAGTGTACTCCTGTCTCAAAAGCACAAATCCTGAGCTCCAGGTAAAGATCCAGAAGCTTTTTGAGCTCTTAGCAATTGTGAAGTGACTCCTTGCATCACCTGATGACCCTCCGCGTCTCAATTTGTAGCTCCAGCACTGACGACACTTCGTGCAAAACAGCGACTGTGTAAAACAACCAACCTGTTCCTTGCGCTGACAACAGTCTTCTCACGTCTACTGCAAACGCTAAGCTCAACTGCAGCTCCCCACATGGACGTGTACTCAAAGAAGGTGAAATCTTCAGCGTGATAAACCTAGTTCCTGTATCTGACCTGTGCTCCATCGCAGTTGACCTAAACTTGTGACTTTGAACTAGCCCAGTGCAACCAGTTAACCACAATTATTGCTTTGTGTTATTTGGTGTTATTAGTACTAGAAGCTTTAAACATTCATAACTTTGGTTCCACTGGTTGGATCTTTGTTTTTTTATGGTGTCATTTTATTCATTAAAAATGTTCTAAATTGGTTTTGATTTTTCTTGTGTTGTGTTTTCACTTTATTACAGTGTGAGTGTTGCAGAAATACTTTACACATTGCCTCTCAGTTAAGCCTGACTATTTTTGTGCCAAGCTATGAGAGAGTTAAGAACAGGTTTATTTAGTGACTTTTGTGGTTCACCCTCGCAAAGATTGTGTTTATTTTTTGAGAGGGGCTTCCACCCCTATCAACTAATAACTCAATTTTTTACATTAATCACTTCTATAATATCGGTCATGGAAGTGCAAAATGTAGTGTTCTACAGTAAGCATGCAGGTATGGTCCTATGCAACTGGATGAGTAACTTTATCCCTGTGTCATATCTCTAGTTGAAACACTGAAAAAAACATGATGTTGGGAGGCACACTAACTAAAGTGGTGCACAGGCAGTGTGTCCGCACGGGTGTCTTTTTGAAGGTCGCACATGTGTCCTGTCAATGTTTGGCGTTTTCTTATTTTCAGTGATTCATTTTGCATTTATCCTCGTAACAATTGTCAAATCTATAAAATCAAATGAACATTTGGATTAAAGCCATTTTTATTCATACCTTTGGTAAGAGGGTATCCATAGAATAATGACAATAACTAAATATGTTCATTAATTTTCTTTGCTTTATTATTATATTACCAGCCTAACCATTTGACCTTGTTTTATGGGCCGAACACCCCACCCTTCCTTTTAGTATATAATTTGTGAGAGCAAGCACTGTCTCATTTTCTCTGTGGACAACTCGGGGGCAAGGAGGGGTCTTTACTAATTAAGGTACTTCACTTCAAGGAAGGCTGACTATGTCAGAAAAGGTGATGCTAAACTACACAGTGGAACTGATCCACAATCTACTTGACACACCTTCCATTTGTCAACCACCAGAAGCACAATAAAACTGAGAAACTTACTAGACATAGAACAGATTTTCATGGGCATATCCTGCTTGAACATTTAAAAGCTATTGAGTGTTGTTGTTGCATATCAGTGAGCTGGGGTTACTAGCCCACAACAGTTCCCTGAGTAGGCCATGGACTACACTGTTTCGCTATCCTGAGAGAGCCGAGTACTACAATGAGAGTCATGTGCTACAATGGGGTACTTGGTTCCCAGTAAAAAGACAATTGCAAACTTATTACATGTGAAGGACTCACACCCTTCACAACTAATAACCCAATTTCTTACACACACCAACGGTTTCAAACTGCTATCCCATTTCAGGAGTCTGCAACGGACAGCCGATAATTCTCTGCATCTCATGCTCATTTCATTCTGTGAAGGATACACTTGATTAATGTGCACCCGCCCCACTTTAGAAGATTGCTTCTAAAAATCAAGAAACTTTAAAAGTTTGGTGAATGCTTGCCAAAACCAGTGGCTGCCATCCACCAAGCTTTTTGTTCCTCGAAGGGAACCACCATGCCCGTGATTCCTTTCAAGGTACAGAAATGACCAATGGGCTGGGGTTCATCTCTAAATT
This sequence comes from Calotriton arnoldi, assembly GCA_963921515.1. Lineage (NCBI taxonomy): Eukaryota > Metazoa > Chordata > Amphibia > Caudata > Salamandridae > Calotriton > Calotriton arnoldi. The sequence goes on along the minus strand of CAWUFW010020665.1, from coordinate 16,283 downwards.
TGGCTGACTGTAGTCTATCAGGTTGATACAAAAGGGGATGATGGACGGAACGTTTGAGCCAATCAAACACTCACCCTCAGTCAACTGATCTGGGTTTAATCCATCATCATTCTTTAGCTCACTCCACCACCCCAGTTCAGACATGGCCATATGCAAATCAGTCTGACCCTGTGCCTCATGGGAACAGTCCAGCTCGGACTGCCAAGCCATGTCTTCCCTGGACCGAAACAAGCATCCTAGGACCGGTTTCTGGCATTCCAGCCGTCATCAGCCAGGCTTGCTTGAATCCAGTGGCAAAGTGAGCAAGGGACCCACGTCTGGGCATACCGCCAACTTAGGGCGAACAAGCGATACAAAAGGGGATGATGGACGGAACGTTTGAGCCAATCAAACACTCACCCCCAGTCAACTGATCTGGGTTTAATCCATCATCATTCTTTAGCTCACTCCACCACCCCAGTTCAGACATGGCCATATGCAAATCAGTCTAACCCTGTGCCTCATGGGAACAGTCCAGCCCGAACTGCCAAGCCATGTCTTCCCTGGACCGGAAACAAGCATCCTAGGACCGGTTTCTGGCATTCCAGCCGTCATCAGCCAGGCTTGCTTGAATCCAGTGGCAAAGTGAGCCCTAAGTTGGCGGGGGTATGCCCAGACGTGGGTCCCTTGCTCACTTTGCCACTGGATTCAAGCAAGCCTGGCTGATGACGGCTGGAATGCCAGAAACCGGTCCTAGGATGCTTGTTTCCGGTCCAGGGAAGACATGGCTTGGCAGTTCGGGCTGGACTGTTCCCATGAGGCACAGGGTCAGACTGATTTGCATATGGCCATGTCTGAACTGGGGTGGTGGAGTGAGCTAAAGAATGATGATGGATTAAACCCAGATCAGTTGACTGGGGGTGAGTGTTTGATTGGCTCAAACGTTCCGTCCATCATCCCCTTTTGTATCGCTTTGTTCGCCCTAAGTTGGCGGGGGTATGCCCAGACGTGGGTCCCTTGCTCACTTTGCCACTGGATTCAAGCAAGCCTGGCTGATGACGGCTGGAATGCCAGAAACCGGTCCTAGGATGCTTGTTTCCGGTCCAGGGAAGACATGGCTTGGCAGTTCGGGCTGGACTGTTCCCATGAGGCACAGGGTCAGACTGATTTGCATATGGCCATGTCTGAACTGGGGTGGTGGAGTGAGCTAAAGAATGATGATGGATTAAACCCATATCAGTTGACTGGGGGTGAGTGTTTGATTGGCTCAAACGTTCCGTCCATCATCCCCTTTTGTTTCGCTTTGTTCGCCCTAAGTTGGCGGGGGTATGCCCAGACGTGGGTCCCTTGCTCACTTTGCCACTGGATTCAAGCAAGCCTGGCTGATGACGGCTGGAATGCCAGAAACCGGTCCTAGGATGCTTGTTTCCGGTCCAGGGAAGACATGGCTTGGCAGTTCGGGCTGGACTGTTCCCATGAGGCACAGGGTCAGACTGATTTGCATATGGCCATGTCTGAACTGGGGTGGTGGAGTGAGCTAAAGAATGATGATGGATTAAACCCAGATCAGTTGACTGGGGGTGAGTGTTTGATTGGCTCAAACGTTCCGTTCATCATCCCCTTTTGTATCGCTTTGTTCGCCCTAAGTTGGCGGGGTATGCCCAGACGTGGGTCCCTTGCTCACTTTGCCACTGGATTCAAGCAAGCCTGGCTGATGACGGCTGGAATGCCAGAAACCGGTCCTAGGATGCTTGTTTCCGGTCCAGGGAAGACATGGCTTGGCAGTTCGGGCTGGACTGTTCCCATGAGGCACAGGGTCAGACTGATTTGCATATGGCCATGTCTGAACTGGGGTGGTGGAGTGAGCTAAAGAATGATGATGGATTAAACCCAGATCAGTTGACTGGGGGTGAGTGTTTGATTGGCTCAAACGTTCCGTCCATCATCCCCTTTTGTATCGCTTTGTTCGCCCTAAGTTGGCGGGGTATGCCCAGACGTGGGTCCCTTGCTCACTTTGCCACTGGATTCAAGCAAGCCTGGCTGATGACGGCTGGAATGCCAGAAACCGGTCCTAGGATGCTTGTTTCCGGTCCAGGAAGACATGGCTTGGCAGTTCGGGCTGGACTGTTCCCATGAGGCACAGGGTCAGACTGATTTGCATATGGCCATGTCTGAACTGGGGTGGTGGAGTGAGCTAAAGAATGATGATGGATTAAACCCAGATCAGTTGACTGGGGGTGAGTGTTTGATTGGCTCAAACGTTCCGTCCATCATCCCCTTTTGTATCGCTTTGTTCGCCCTAAGTTGGCGGGGGTATGCCCAGACGTGGGTCCCTTGCTCACTTTGCCACTGGATTCAAGCAAGCCTGGCTGATGACGGCTGGAATGCCAGAAACCGGTCCTAGGATGCTTGTTTCCGGTCCAGGGAAGACATGGCTTGGCAGTTCGGGCTGGACTGTTCCCATGAGGCACAGGGTCAGACTGATTTGCATATGGCCATGTCTGAACTGGGGTGGTGGAGTGAGCTAAAGAATGATGATGGATTAAACCCAGATCAGTTGACTGGGGGTGAGTGTTTGATTGGCTCAAACATTCCGTCCATCATCCCCTTTTGTAGTCTATCAGGTTGGCGGATTTAATGTCCTTCAAGATCCTAACAGATAGAGTACTATCTGTCAAACCCTAAATCAGGCCCTAAGTCTTTCTCTGATTTATTCAGTAGCACATGTACGTATGACTTCTTTATATGAAAATCACAAAGGCAGCCATTGCAGCATCCTTCATTATCCATTCATGAGCCTTTTTCCAAATGTGTTTGGTACAAAGCATTTTGGGGTTACTGAATAACTTTATACTATTGGCAATATCACCCAATTTCATGCTTTATAACTTTTGAAATCATTTGTTGCTGGATTTTGGTTGATACTTCTTGTGATTTAGACAGTAGATTCTGCCATTCACTAGTAAAACTGCTAAAAGATTAGCCATTGTCTATGAAGCAGGATGTTCCCCTCAGCTCCAAAAAGTTAACTTTCAACAGAAATAATGAACATCAGATTTTGGAACAATTTATTTTAGTTTTTGTAATGCACTGCACAGTGCTTTTCACACCACCAAATCTTAGGCCATCCTTAATCCAGGGTTACCTTTTACAAGCAAGAGAAGCTGTTAAGGAATTCAGGGAAATACTTTGCTTAGACAGTGAATGTCATTTTCTGCAAAGGACAAACAGTACAACATCCCGGGGTCTCCCACACTCTGTATGAATAAGGATGGCCAAATGGTAATGTGTTTGCTCAATTTACTCCCTGCACTGCAGTCATGCCTCATCACATCAGTTCCTCTGCATGTTATTGTCATAGAATTGGTCAGCCTAAGGAACAACCTGTAATTTCAGTAACAGAGGTAAAAATATCACTATGGCAAATTCAAAAATCTCCATCAGGACAAAGGTGCAGGCTATACTGACAAGGGCTCTACAAGGCCAGATACCCTTTCTGTGATGAGTGGCTGAACAGTATTTGCTGCTCTGAAGAGGAACGTAGTGCGAGCTGTTGCAAAGTCAGACTGACTGATGATGCACAGTGGGCAGATCAGCTAGCAGATAGGTCCAGTTCTCCTCTCGGGTCTTAGAGCAATTTCTGGCAAAACATTTTTGGGGGATTTGCACTATCTGGGCAAATTTAGCACCACTTCCAAGGGTCCAAAACTGGAGGGACACCACTCAGAGGGTCAGGACTTACTCAGGCTGGTTCCAGGTGCTGGTTCAAAATAACTGGAGGCTTTTTTGTCCCTGAGACTCTGATCTGGAGGTCAGCCAACTAGCCCTTGAAATCACCCTGAAAGTATTGTCTTCAAGCAGGAAAGCAGGTCTCAGGCAGCAGGGTAGTCCTCTGAGGGAATAAGGCAGGCTTCAGGCAGCAGGGTAGTCCTCTTGATGCAGCTGGGCAGGTCTGAAGTACGCAGCAGGCTACAGGTGCAGGCAAGTCCTCTGAGAGTCCTTTCACACATCCAGAAGTTATCTGTATAGTGTGTCTGGGGTTCTATTTTTATACCTGGTACCAGTTTTGAAGTAGAAGAAACACCTGGAGTTTCCCCCACAAAAGTGTCTGGAATTCCTGCCTCCCTGCCCAGGTCCCAGTCTGTCTGCAGTCACAATATGCTGGTGTGAAGTTCTTTGTGTGGGTGCTAAAGCAGTGTCTTTGAAGTGCAACTGGTGCTCTCCATAGCTCCATTCCCCATCCTGACTGGGTGCCCCATCCTGCCATCATCCAGTTCCTCTATTGCGTGGCTATCTTAGAGGGATACACAAAGGTCAAGAGCCAACTACACCTAGTCATGTGACCCAAGAAGCAAGCTGCAGGCACCAAATTGTTATAACAAGAAAATGACAGCTGAGTTTGAAACCAATACGAGTCACACTACGGATGAGATGCTGGAGAAGTGAAGCCCATCTCCATTTAAGAATCGAAAGTGACAGAAAAAAATTCAAAGATGTTTGGTGCAAGTTGAACATAGCGGTTCGGCAGGGACCGTGTTTGAAGGAGCAGCTTTTGTTGATTCGTGTACATTCATCAGAAGAGCGAGGAAAGTTTTTTCTTTCCAGTACTTGTATATGATTGTCAAGTAAATATGAGTTGGTAACAGTTCTGAGTCCTGAGGAGAACCCAAAAATAAAGTTACGCGTTCAAAGCACGTTGACATCAGTGCAAGCAACAAGCATTACTAAGTGGCACTGGAAATCAGGGTGGAAGGGGTTGAATAATGAAGTCGCAGCACTTCTGGTGTCAGTAGCGCAGCATTGTTAGGTTGCATTGACTATTGAATGAGGAGTGTATAAATGAAGTGTAGCTTTGTTTGAAAGTAACCATCATCTCCTGTTTGGGTAATCAAAATTCAGAACTGATATATTTGTTTGTTTTCAATGTTTGTAAATTGGTGTTTGTGTCCAATGTCTTGGCTGAATATGTATGTTGGGTGAGTTTAATGTACTGTTAATTTATGATATGTTCATATTGGGCTTCTGTATATGATGAATTTCAAAAAGTGTTATGATTATTGATTTAAAAAAGAAACGGTGACCACTGCTATTGAATATAGTGGTCATGAAAGGAACTAAGGGGCCGATTCACAGAACTAATCTGAGATAAAATCCTAAACTTACTACTTTTGGTATTCACAGAGGGCATTTAGTAGTAGTAAAGTTAGGACTCCTAACTTTACTACTACTAAACTGAGATAAAATCCTAAACTTACTACTTTTGGTATTCACAGAAGGCATTTAGTAGTAGTAAAGTTAGGACTCCTAACTTTACTACTACTAAATGCCTTTTGTGAATACCGAAAGTCGTAAAGTTAGGATTTTGTCTCAGTTTAGTAGTAGTAAAGTTAGGAGTCCTAACTTACTACTACTAAATGCCTTCTGTGAATACCAAAAGTAGTAAGTTTAGGATTTTATCTCAGATTAGTTCTGTGAATCGGCCCCTAAGTGTGTGCAAAAGGATAGTCAGTATTGCCATTGCTTTGCTGTTTTGAATTTTTAGTGGCTTAGCCTTGCTGACAGAAAGAGCCCATCCCCTGTTGTAGGTGATAAACATTCTAAAAATAGCATTTTAAGAATTGAGACTTAAAATCCAACTTTCCATTAATCAGGATTTTAAATTGCAATTCCTTAGACACCAAACATGACTTTTCTACCTGCTCCCAAACAAAAGTTATGACTCATTATAGGTAATAAGGTAACCCAATGTTATCCAATGGAGGAGGCAGGCCTCACAGTAGTGAAAAACAAATTTGTGAGATTGTCACTACCAGGACATGTAAAACTTAAAAGTATATGTCAACTGTTTAAATACAATGCACCCTGCGCTATGGGCTGTTTAGGGCCTACCTTAGGGGTGACCTATATATAATAAAAAGGGAGTTGTAGGCCTAGCAAGGGGTTTATTTTGTCTAGTCAAATTGGCAGTTTAAAACTGCTCACAAACTGCAATGGCAGCCCTGGGGCATGTTTTAAGGGGCTACTTTAATGGGTGGCATAATAAGTGCTGCAGGCCCAGGTATATGGTATATCACCATACCAGGAATTTGTAAGTAATTTAAAAATGCCAATCATGTGTCAGCTAGTTTTACCGTGCTTTAGGGAGTGAGCACAAGCACTTTATCACTGGTTAGCAGTGGTAAAGTGCACAAAGTCCTAAAGCCAACAAAAATGAATTCAGAAAAACATGAAGGGAGATGGTAAAAGTTTGGGAGAAGACTTGCCGAAGGCTGAAATATCTAACAGTCTGATTCTATTTCAGGAGCATGTTGGCTATGGTTGAGTTATCAATGGGTGGGGCTATTATTATGAAGTTGTATAAAGCATATACATCACTAGAGCTACCTGGACAGGCAGATCAGAAATTGTCATGTCCACATAGTCCAGCTGACAAAGATGATGAGTAATAATAATAAAATCACATATTGGGCATTCACAAGCCATCCAACTCCACATTGGCATGTAATTTGGATGTTTTCATTCTTGGTCATGTGGCATCCCAGAAGTAAGGCTTTAAGTGCAAGTCAGTGCATTCAAGTGTGCATTTCTCTACCACAAGAGGTAGCATCCTAAGAACATAATTAAATCTCTTTGAGACCATCATTGTGACTGCCTACACCCTTCCCCAAAGATAGTGCTAGAGCTAAGACTGAGTTCTGAATATTAAGGGGGATGTCATCTTCAAAAATTCCTTTGAATCCAATATTCCAAAGTAGAGTAAGATATCTCAAGCCATTCTGAACCCATCTCATGTGATGGCCAGAGACACAAGCCCTAGTGGTAAAACAGGACATCAACATCACTGCGCATATCCAACAATTTATATAATGTAATGAAATAAATGAATAAGACTCAATAAAGGATATTAGCAAAGGTAGATCTCATTAGTATCACTGGTGCAGTTGTGTTTTAGAAAACTGTTCAATAAAAATGAATATGTTGGTGAGGAGCCACTACGAAATAGCTAGGTCGACATGAAACAATGACTGAATGAGTGAATGAAAATGAATGAATGAAAGAATGAGGCAATTACTGATTCCTATAGTACAAAGCAGTCACTTCAAGGAGTATCCTGCTACTGAAAAGAAAAATCATAGGGCAGTTCTAGAGACCAACTCAAAGAAAAGCCAAGTTGTGAAGAATTTAAGCTATTGTGCTGATTAATTTATATCCAACTGATGTACTGCATAAATTTCACGTGATGAATTCAACATGTTGGCAGTTTTGCCCCAAGAACATTCATTGCACCAGAATGGAAGTTAATATAGTAACTTATTAATTAATACATTGTGGTTCAACAGTAAGGTCAAGCTGAAACATGAGCACTTTCAATTAAGAGCTGTGTTAAGATTTGGGAAGACAGAGGGACATTAGATGAATGAAAAGTAATTGCTACTGTTAGAAAGCTGAAATAGGGAGGGTAGAGCCTGGCACAGACCAAGGCGGCCATTCCTTGATCTTCTTCATTGATGGGGGAACCAATGAGGTTTTCTGCAGTTTTAGAGGGTCTATTAGTGTTACTAGTCAGTGAGACAGCAGTGGACAGCAATGCCAACCTTGGTGGTGGAATTGATTTTATGGACTTATGAGGGCTAGCTCTACATCGAGGCAGAACAGATATTTGCAAATCATCAACATAAACCATTGACAGATGGATCAAGGAAGACATGATCAATCAATAAAGAGAATTATTTAGATATTTTGATAGACATACAAACAAACATACTTACCCTACATGTTTCTGATTCCCTTTGGAGGTGCTGAGACACATGTGCTTAAAAGTGAATAAGGAAATCAAATGGCAACTTCGAATTTTACCATATAACACCTTTGAACAACTTGCCCCAGCAATTCTTTGTACATTAAGAGGCTTATTTATGAGAGGTTTGTGCCGCCTGAGCGTCACTTTTTTGAAGCGCTGGCTGTGCAAGCCTAAGTAAGACAAAGCCATGCAAGTCACTGCCTTGCCTTACTCTGTGTCCAGGAGGCATTCCATGGGTGTTGCAGTGCGTTTTCCCAAGCAACATCCATGGATTTTGACACTGCACCAGATTTCCTTAATCATGTAAACCTGGGGCAGCGCCAAAACCTTAAGCCTCCCCATAGCAGGCGTAACAATGGGAAATATTTTTATTTCTCCTCATTTTATCATCTTTCCAAGTGTGCTGCATTCTGCAGCACACATAGAAAGAGGAAAATGCCTCTCAGGATTTTTCTTGTGTAGGAAAGTGCCCCTTCCTGCACAAAAACTATCCTGCCTTCAATGGAGGCATCCGTGCACCATGGTGCAAGGGTGCCTACGTTGGTGCTAGGCACAACATTTTGCACCAGCACAGTGGGAAAGGACATAGTGTGCATACAACGTGCGAATCGCCCCAGTGAGATAACGTCCTTATCCTCCCCATCATCCTGCACCACAGAAAGACATCAGGCAGATAATTGGTCATCACGGCGTAGCCCTTTAGTACACCTTAAAGTATTCTTTAATTTTTTCATTGACTAAACACCTGATCATTTTATTCAGGCATAGGTAAACCAAACCACAGACATTGTAGCCCAGAAGAGGTAGGCTTTTCCAAAGAATACATTTTCGCAAAAGATTGTATTTCCATTCCAGGCATGGCCTTACTCATCAGAATATCAGGACACGCACTTCGGTCATGAATCCCCCTGTGCTCGCTGTGCCAGCTGGCCCCAACTTGCAGTAACGTTCCAGTCCTCCATCCCAAAGGCACTACCACCAGGGCACCGCTTAATGCCTTGGCCCCAATGGGGTTCCTGAACACCGGATACCCCCCAAAGTTTCTTACCACACACACAGGCATCTCGGGTAGGGCAGGAGAGTCCAGGACCACCAGCAGGTCAGTCCCCACTCCCGCCACCCCGGAGCCCCCATTGAATGCTCGCCCTGTTCCAGGGTCAGTAAGTCCATGCCAAATAGGAGTCCACATCATTTTTCTTGCCCGGGACACCGCCAATTCTGTCCTTAGTCTTAGGGATGGGTGGGTGGGTAACTTGCCGCTGGTCTGCTGCCTCGGGGGCTGTTGGAAAGGACAAAGAGGGTTTCCCCATCCCTCCCGCTGCTTTTATCGTTTCCGGGGGAGGGGGGAGACCACTTGCGCCCTTGAATGGCGTCGGCGGGGGCCACCCCCACTATCCTTAATTCGGGGTTCCCCTCCCCTAAAGGAAAGAGAGAACAGACCAGCTCTCACCCGAGATGCAACTAAGGGCACCACGCCCCTAGGTGCGGGTGGCGCCGGTCAGGAATGAACCGTATTTCATAAATACAGTGCATTCCTGCCCTTTCACATTCCCCGTAAATGAGGACCTAAATGTTCAAACTTGGGTTTGTGCTTTATTACTAGTGACTCTGGCAAACAGCTGTTCCATATTGCATCCAATACCATAGAGAGGTTAATTTGTTGAGGAAGGCTACTTGGCAATGTTCACTGCCATCATTTCAAGATTGTGTGACAGGGTGAGAAAAATCTTAAGGTTCATGTCCTGAGAGAGAATTGAGGAGAATTTCATAATCAATTGTCTTTGATCTGGCTGTTGTAGGCTAAAACTTGTTCCACTCCCAATAGAGCATAATCTCTAAGAAAACCCGATCAGATAATGGCCTGTACATTCAAACCAACCAAACTAAGCTAGAAAATGTTTCATTGAGCAGCTTACAGATGCCGTTAGATGAACATTAGGGAGCCTAGAAGTTCAGTGAGCACAAATAGCATCATAACCACCATAACAAGATTGAACAGTCACAGATTGCACTTGGCATTTGGCTTAATTTGCAAGATATTTTTCTGACTTTACCTGAAATTAAGTTTACCTGCACCTGGCAACAGTTCCCTGCAGTTGACACACAAAATGGGCGAGGGAGATGAGAAAATCCAGACAAGAAGTATAGTCTACCAATAAAAATTAAGTGCCGTCGCTTGTCTCTATTTTACCACATTTGGTGCTTGCTTTTAGGTAAATATTTCCCGTATTGGGGTCTGTTCCTAAAAGGATGCAATCCCTTTGCTCATGCATTGATGGCATGCTTCACCATGTGGTCGATCCCCCTGAGCAATGGATGTAGCACATTCAGCTCCTCGCGAGCCCTTTTTTGTTTCAGATTTTGTACCTGCTGTTTCATGAAAGGGATCATATGATGTTAAAACTGTGCATACTGAGGTTATTTGTCGGTTTTATTTTAAGTTTCCGATATCACAAGGTTAAAAACATCAGAAAAGAGAGTTGGGAAATCATGCTGTCCTTGCCAATTTACTTTTTAATTGGTGAATATGTTTCTGCCTTCTTTCTTATGTATTAACTATCTGAAGCATTCCTGGTAAATGAATCCAAGACTCAGGGATGCCATATCCAAGATGTTTAATCCAAGAGAGAAGATCTCATCCAACAGCAAGCAGTATTCATTAACAACTGACACTTTACAGAACCTTCTAATGCCTGGAATATAATGACATGTCTAGGATTCCAAATTAACATAGCATTAGACATTAATGACATAACACTCTGTGATAACTATAGAAATGGGTTTCCAAATAAGTGAAATACCACACATCTCCCTTCCTTACATTTAACATAAAGTAACTATCCGTGACACAAAACATTAAATTGATTAAACAAAATCAGCGAGATATCCAGGTCTCCTAATCACCCTGGATGAACTTCTAGCTTTTTTAGACGCTTCATCCACAATTAGCTTGGGACACATGGAAGTATGATCCTCATTTGATGAATCCACATTTTTATCACCATCAACATTACCTTTAACAACCACCACTCTGTTAAGATTCCAAATGCGATGATCTTGAGTTTGTAAAGCATTATTAAAGATCTTAATGACTTTAATAGGTTTCATAAATTTAGTTGCAGAAGCTCCTACTATACCAGGATGCTTAATCATAACCCAATCACCTATTTTTACTTCAGTTTTCTTTACAGCATTCTTGACATCAAAGTATTTTTTCCTTCTTCTGGCTTTTTCTTCTTCCATTCTCTGCACTAGAGATTTATCACAGACACTCTCTTTACCCTTTCCCAATTCATACTTGTTAACCCAATGTGGTTCTACACATGTATTTGGCACTCTGCCACGAAATAATAAGAAGGGAGTTTTTCCCGTCGTAGTATGGGGAGATAATCTATACTCTTCTATTTTCACCATGACCTCTTTTTTCCAATCTAAAGACATAGATTTGGCCAAAACTATGGTTTCTTTAATGACCTTGTTGAATCTCTCAACCATACCATTTGCCTTGGGATGATAAAGAGAACAAGTTTTATGCCCAATACCCCTAGAAGATAGAAATTCCTCCATCTCTTTAGAAATTAATTGTACACCATTGTCTGTCAAAATGGATACAGGTAGGCCTTCTCTAGCAAATAGACTTTTCAAACACTGGATAACATTGTTGGAATCAACAACAGATAAGAAGAAAATCTCAGGCCACCTCGAATACATATCAATCACAACTAATAAATATGTTTGCGTCTCCTTACCATGAATTGGGCCAACAATATCCAAGGCAACATCTTGCCAAGGTCCATTAGGACGCCTTCTTAAAATCATGGGCTGTATATGTGTACGCTTAGATTTATCACTCAGAGTACATGGTACGCAATCTCTTATAACACGTTCTACCATCTTATCCATTCCAGGCCACCAATATGACATCCGTAATCTCTCCTTGCTTTTAGATAGCGCGGAATGAGCGACATGTACTAAATCAAACAATTCCTTTCTAAGACTGTTAGGTGGAATTAACTTCGTGCCACGAAACAACAATCCATTTTCCACAGATAGCTCATTGCGTATGACCCAAAAAGGTCTAGTAAATTCTGAACCATCCTTAATACTAGTCCATCCCTTTTTTATTAGAGACATTACTTCACACAGAGTTGTATCAAGATCCAACTCCTCACACCACCTCTTCTCCGAAATGATATCATGGTCCACCACGCACACCCATTCATCTTCATCATCCAACGCAACATCTTGTGTATGATCTTTGGTAACTAGACGTGACAACACATCAGCTACTCCATTATCAATTCCAGGAATGTATTTGATCGTAAAACTATATTCTTGTAAACCAATAATCCATTTAGTTATCCTACTAGAAATTAAGTCCAAACCCTTCTTACTAAAAATTTCTACCAAAGGTTTGTGGTCAGTGTGTACTTCAAAGTCTAAACCCCAAAGGAATTTTTAAAGTTTTTTTATTGCCCAAAACACTGCCAGTGATTCCCTTTCAACAACAGAGTAACGAGTTTCAGGATCCCTCAAACTCCTTGATAAGAACATTATAGTTTGCATTCCACTTGTACCACGTTGTTGCAACACTGCACCTAAGCCTTTCTCACTGGCATCAGTAATTAAAATGGATTTACTCGTGGGATTAAAACTTCTAAGGGAAGGTGCCTGATCAAGCTTTCCTTTGATAGCAATAAATTCTTTCTCACAGATATCGGACCACACAAAATCTACCCCTTTGCGCAACAAATGCCTCATATTGACAGTAGCATCAGCAAAACCCATCACAAATTTAGCATAGTACTCAATCATGCCTAAGAATTTCATCAACTCCGTCTTGTTTGAGGGTGAACACATATTTGTAATGGTGTTGATTAAGTCAGCTTTAGGTTTCACTCCTTCACCAGTTATATTATGTCCCAAATAATTAATTGAGTTGGATCTAAATTTGCACTTTTCAGCTTTGACAGTAAGATTGTGTTTGCACAGACTCTTTAATACAGATTTAAGCCTTAAATCATGCTCAGACTCATGCTTAGCATAAATTAGAATATCATCCTGGTATATACACACACCAGGAAGATCCTTAAGTACTTTTTCCATTACTCGTTGAAACACGGATGAAGCAGACACCAATCCAAATGGCATCCTCATAAACCTAAAGGTACCGAAAGGTGTAATGAAAGATGTGTAGTCTCTGCATGATTCCTCTAACTCTATCTGATGGAAAGCAGATGTAAGATCAATGGTGCTGAAAACCTTTGCACCATCAAGTAGCACTAATAATTCAGTAATATTCGGCAAGGGGTATCGATCTACTACAACACATTTGTTGAGTTGCCTCAAATCAATGCAGAGACGTAAATCCCCATTGGGTTTTCGTGCTGCGACAACCGGAGCCAACCATTCTGACCCTTCAACTTCTTCTATAATTCCCCAATCTTTCAGTTTTTTAATCTCCATTTTCATATCTTCTCTAACAGAGAGAGGCACATTTCTAACTTTACAACACACAGGTATGGCATCTCTTTTTAACCGAATCTTATGCTTATAACCCTTTAAACAGCCTAGATTTTCCTTAAAGACATCAGGAAATTCAGCCCTTACATTATGCACAAATTCATCATTACTGTTTCTAGCCACTGAATGAACTATATCTCTAAGTTGTATGGGTGGATCAGCATTAGGATCCAGAAACACTCCCAGATCACCTTGATGTATCCAGCTAATTATACTGTTTCCTTTCTTTGACACGTAAATTTTCCCAGACACCAATCTTTCCTTATACTCTATGAGTACCACGAAATATCCATGCAGCTTAATAGGCTCGCCCTCATATGCTAAAGGAATGATGTCCGCTTTCATTAAAGTAATTTTTCCCTTCAACATGTTCTTATAAAATTCATTAGAGATAATAGAGATTTTTGCACCAGAGTCGAATAACACTCTAGTCCTTTCCCCTTCAACTAAGATTTCATCAAAAGGACAAGATTTATTAGTGCAATTATTTGTGACTTGTACTACTATCTGCCCACATTCAAAATCTTCAGAGCTAGATCCACTCATAGCACCTTCGTAAATTTCAACCTCCTTAACTTTAGGCTTGAATCTAGTTTTACATAACGCAGTAAGGTGTCCCTTTAATTTACACTTGGAACAAGTTTGGTTAAGTGCAGTGCACCTTTTATCATTGGCAAGATGCCCGGCTTTGCCACACCTATAACATTTTCTCTCCGTCCACGTTTTGACATCTTCTTTCCTATCCTTAAAAGACTTCACTATACGTGTGTCTTTAACTATATGGACCTTAATATCTTTTTCAGAATCTTTTTTATAACAGCTACACATTTAAGGGAATGCTCAATCCGCTTAGCAACTGTTAAAACTTCTTCAAGAGTAGGATCATCTCTGAGCCATAATTCCTCTCTGACCTTCTCAATACAACACCCAAACATAAATTGATCTCGGATACGCTCATCAGTGCGATCCTCAAATTTACAAGACGAAGCAAGCTTTCATAAATGAGTCACATAACCTTAAATTGACTCCTCAGTTCCCTGCATGCGCTTCGCAAATTGATACCTCTCAAGTATCGTACTTACTTTCGGAAGGTAATGTTTATCTAGTTTTTAATACAGATTTCATAGTCATTTAAGTCTCTAGCTTCTGCTGTCGGAAGATCAGGCAAGTGGTCAAAAACATCCTGACCTTCAGATCCTAAGCAATGAAGGAGCAAAGATGACTTCCTTTCAGCACTTAGTGAGGGTCCACAGACCCTAGCATACCTTTCAAAAACGACCTTCCACTTTTTCCACTGTATGGATGGAGTTCCAGGACTAGATAGAAAAAAAGGTGCCGCTGTAACGTTTTGCATGTTACAAACTGTAATGGAAACTACAAAAGTAAAATAATGAGAGTGACACTGAAGTTCTATTGATAATGCACACTGAGTTCCCAGAAAAATGTGCGTGTCACTGAAGCTTTATTAGCAATGCACGCTGAGTTATCAGGCAAAAGTGTGCGTGTCACTGAAGTTTTATCATCAATGCACGCTGATTCACCAAGGAAAAGTGTGCGTGTCACTGAAGCTTCCTTATCAATGCACGCTGAGCTATTAAAGAAAAGTGTGCGTGTCACTGAAGTTTTATTAACAACCCATGCTGACTCACCAAGGAAAAGAGTGTGCGTGTCACTGAAGTTTTATCCTCAATGCACGCTGACTCACCAAGGAAAAGTGTGCGTGTCACTGAAGTTTCCTTATCAATACACGCTGAGCTATTAAAGAAAAGTGTGCGTGTCACTGAAGCTCTATTGCCAATGCACAAGGAGTTATCAAACACAAGTGTGCGTGTCACTGAAGCTTTATCAACCATGCACGCAGTATAATCAACGTGTGTCCTTCCCAGGGTAATGTGTTGAGATATAAGGCAAAAATGAGCGTAACACCGATTTTATTGCTAATGCACGCAATATAAGTAACGTGTGCGCTGCTTCTCAGAGTGGACGCTGTCACTATAATCCACTTAGGCAATATGGCCGCCACGCACACGCAGCTTGCGTGATGACGAGGACCACAATGAAAACAAAAGAGGGAGGAAATCTCTGTGCGGCTACTATCGTCATAGCATAGCAACAAAGGGGATGACGGAAGCCGCAACAGCAAAGAACAAAAATCACCAGAATGTCGACAAGGTAATAAAGTTTTCTTTCAGATACAGATGTCGTTTCAGCTCAAGCCGCGCAGCGATTAGAAATTTCCGTTGCAGTTCGAGCGGCGATAAGATTGCCGTCTTCCTCCAGTTTAAAAAAAAAAAAAAATAATGACAATGGCAATCAACGCAAAACAAGACATCCATAAAAGTAATTGCCTAATTCCAACACGGGATTTAAAAGAGCCAATGTCACGGACAATTATAGAACCGATCACGGAAGTGAAACAGTTTAAAGAGTCCAGAGTTCAGGTCAAGGCAATGTACACGCCAGTAGCGCAAAAGTCATAGGGATATCACTTAAGGAAACCTCTCAAGTGTAGCCAGATTTCAGCGCAATAAAGATTAAATCAAGTTAAGCAGATAATCGCTTAAACATGAGTTCCATCAGTTCTGAAAGCCTCAGGAATTTGGCTTTAAGCAGCTTGCCAGTTAAATGAGACGATTTAATAATGAGTTGGTTCCTAATACCAAGGAACATCCAAATGGAAAATATCTCTCACCAATCCTTCGTGTTGAGATCTTCTCAGTAGATCCTGCCGACTACGCCAGTGAAGCATTCCTGGTAAATGAATCCAAGACTCAGGGATGCCATATCCAAGATGTTTAATCCAAGAGAGAAGATCTCATCCAACAGCAAGCAGTATTCATTAACAACTGACACTTTACAGAACCTTCTAATGCCTGGAATATAATGACATGTCTAGGATTCCAAATTGACATAGCATTAGACATTAATGACATAACACTCTGTGATAACTATAGAAATGGGTTTCCAAATAAGTGAAATA